>LBNU01002612.1:36463-83953 GCA_014162995.1 Artemisia annua | reverse complement strand
ACATATGCAGCAAGATCATGGCCCTTCACAGCCAAGTAGTAAAACTCTGTGTCCAACTTCCTTAAATCACCACGAGAACAATACTTCTTAATCATAGCTGCCTTAAAGTCATCCCAAGTGGTGCTGAATGCATTCTCCATCCCTTTCTCTTGGGCATAAGCATTCCACCATGACAAGGCATGCTCCAACAATGTACCCGTCGCGTACTTCACCTTGTTGTTCTCAGTACAATTGCTCCGTTGAAACACCGACTCCATCTTCTCAAACCACTGAGTCAGTCCAACTGCTCCTTCAGTTCCTTTGAAGGTAGTAGGCTTACAATCCATGAACTCCTTAAAAGTACAGAAATGGTTATTGGGAACCACTCGAATTCCAGCCTGTCCAACATCCTGATGGACACCTGCTTGCCCAGCAAGCGCTGCTGCAATCCCTTCATCAATCAACTGCTGAATGGCAGCTAGGGTCATTCTCTTAGGAGGCATAATTCTATCAATCAATACATTCACAACCATTGTAAGTATTGGATCAATGTGTCAGAATTATAGTGCAAGACCAAAAATACCCCAAAAGAAAAGACATAACATAGCATAGGTCAACACCGTTAATAGTACATCATCATAATACATCATAGATTTCATACTTGACATTGGTCTTACAAGAATTGCAAAACGAATACAAGCTTCTGATAAAATCTATCAACCGAACTAGTCAGTCGATACGTACTAGATAAACTACTATCAAAGATACTAACAACCATGAATGTCTAATCACTGCTCTCTCTACGACCTCCATACACAGCCATCACATCAACACTGTCACTAGGCCTGAACCTAGCCAACCTGTCATAGTACACCTGCCACTGCGTAGCATGAAGCTCATCCCATAATGACTGAATGCTACGACAATGTCGTCTGCTGTCTATATCAAGAAACACCTCTCTCATAGTCAACTGATCTACCATCCTACTCATCTCAGCCATCCTATCATCTAGCAAATCCAAACACTCCTGTATCTTAACATCTGACTCCTCAGCTGAGCCTAGTCTAGCTGCATGCCTATGCAATCCAACATGCATCTTATCTGCAGCCTTCTGTCCGCCTATCATCTCCTTAATCAAATCAACAACCTCAGGCGGTCGATAGCACGTTCTCCTAGCCAACGATACATAACGACCCTGACAACTAGAGAGGTCCTGTCTCAATCGGCTCAACTCACCACTGACCTCTGACTGAGTAACACGAGCAGCTGTCGAAGACTCACCTACCTCATACGTCGTCGGAACCTCAGTCTCAAGCGCATACCCTAATGCCTCAGACGTATCCGACTCATAAGTCACATCCGAAAACACAGGCGAAGGTGGCAAGGGAGGAACATCCTGATCCTCATCCATAACCTCCTCATCATCATCATCCTCTTCATCATCCTCATCATCATCATCATCATCAATACCAACATCATCCTCTAAACCTACCTCATAATCCAAACCAACATCATCCTCTAAACCTACCTCATCATCCAAACCAACATCAACATCTAACTCCATCTCATCTTCTAATAGCAATGGGTCAACAACTGGTGGGACTGGGACAGACATTATACTCTACAAGAGCATAAGGAAGGTATAAAAACACTAGCCAAATTTTCGCGGAAAACATTTTATAAGCCAAAGCATAATAGTGGAAAAGTTCCAACTAAACCATAATATCAAGGCATGTATAAATATAAAGTTCAAATAAATTACCTGGGCGCGAAGTAGCATGAAGGGCTGGCGGCTTTCTGTCTCAAAACATTTTGACTCCAGGAAAAAGTTTATAGTCGAGTGCGAGCTCGTTCTCTATAAACGTAGGCTCTGATACCATTCTGTAACACCCCCAACTCAAATATGGCAGCTATCGTGCTGGGGGTATTACGAAAATAGAAACCAGGCACATTTATAGTAAACGACCACAACTCGGGACGTTTGAAATGTGACCAAAACATATCATTCGATTTACAAACCGTTTAGAGTACAAGTACTCTTTAGTCAAAGTTGCAGCGGAAAAGTAAATAGAGTTTGCAGCGGAAAAATAAACAAAGTATAGCAGCGGAAATGTAAAAGACACAAAAGGTTTGACGAATGACATGTAAAAATAGGGTAGTAAAGTAGTTAAGCTGCCGTGACAGAATACCACTCCAGCCAATGCCACTCCTCCACGCCCATTATATCATCATGCCAAGCTAAACATCATTACCTGAAAATACATGCTTAAAAAGTCAACACAAAGGTTGAGTGTAATCCATAGGTTTAAAATATAAAGTTGAGCACAAGGTTTAATCATAAGATATGAGCAACATATGCTAATATCGGGTAATCAAGATAACAACCAATGTATAGAGGCATCCCTGTGCATATAACATTGTTGATGATGCTAAGCTCATGACACGCAAACGTTAACCACAATCATAATATCAATATAACCGCGGAATTTCATAGTATAACAATGCCCTCAAGGTCGAGCACTTGCCATTTACTCGACAAATCGAATATAGTACACCACAATTTGCCTATCTAGCAAAAGGAGTGGGAGGGTCAATTCCTATAGCGCTATATCCCTATATTCGCGTTCACTCGCAAGTGATTAATGGTTCATGATCTGAGGGTCTTGCATAGGCAAGGCAGAGCTACTTAGCACATCGTCAGGAAAGCATACCAATCAGGAAAGCATACCAAAAATACTTGTGCTCAGAAAACATTTAAAGCATGTATCTCACCCCATGGGTTTATAAACATTTAAAAGATAAAAAGTGGGGCTATGAATCACACCTTAACAACAGCAGGTAACGAGATATATATGTCAACCAAACAAATACGCCTCACAGCAGACAATCCTCAGCACAACCTAATCATATAAATATCATAACTCAGCAATAGTACTCGAATACTTTAATAGTTAATGCTTGAATGAAGTTTTATAAAAGATGATGGCGTTTGAAAGAAAACATTTTCCAAAAGTAGTCTCGTGTGGAAGAAAGATAGAAAAGAACAAGTCGGCGAACCTTAAAACACATGAGAAAACAACAAAGACTCGAAGAATACTCGTCAAAAGAAAGGAAGAACAGAAAAGAATAAAAGACACGAATAGATAAAGACAACAATTCCTAATAGTCTCGGTATTACCCATTTCCCAAAATATATTAAGATTATATTTGATAAAGTATAGTAAAGATAATAATTAATTTTAGTAAATTTCGGCATGACCTGCCCGTTTATAAAGCATTTCCCGAGTCATCGACTCTTTTAAATACAAATAACGTTAATAATAATATAAGTGTAGATATTAATATGATTGGATATATCATTCACGTTGTCCATTAGTTGTTCAGGTTTATCGACCATTTCGTATAGTTCGGGTTCCAGGTACGTTAAGATCTTTAAGGGCCTAACGTACCCTACCGTCTCGTGTACCAAAGGGTCCATAAGTCCAAATAACCATAGCCGCAAATCCAATACGTCCAATACAAGTTCACAAGTCATAATATAAGTCATCAAAGCGGATACCAAGTCCGTCATCCAAATTAAATTAACTTTAACAATTTTTATTTTAATTTCATAGTTATTATTCCGTATTAATATTTACCGTTTAATAACTAATAATAATAATAATAAGGTTATAATAGTAACAATAACCATCCGAGACTAAACCGTATCCCGACAACAATAAAACAACACTTCACAATCCCATATCTCGCTTCACCAAAAATACCAAATCTATCCTAATCCCGTCACTATTCTATTATACCACAAACCAAAACAATACGCTTCGCAATACCACTTCGGCTAACCCAAAAACTAACCTAACCTAATACTACTCAAACCACATGACCAAACAACATTAACCAACCATATTTACCACTCACCACCACCAAAGTGGTTCGGTGGTGGTGGTTCCATGGCTGCCGACTACACAACACAACCAAACAACCTCAAAAATTAATCCAACAACCCAAATACCACTTCCACTTGCTACCAAACTCGACCCAAACAAGAAATAAATCAAAACCTCACCGAGTCACCGAGTTGACTCGGTGAGTTGACCGAGTTCGCGACTCAAACGAACCAAAAACCATACCACACGAGTTTTAATCCATTAAAAACGTTTTATATAAAAAGATTTAAACAAAACCTTCGGTTTAACAAAATAACGAAATTAGGGTTTCAAGTTTTTTAGGGTTTTTAGAAATGAAAACGTGATTAGAAGGTTTAGGAGACTCGAATACCAAAAGGACTCGCCGGAATTCGTGGGTTTTGGCCGGAATTTGTGAAGGTCGAATCTTGTTTTCAAGATCTAGGGCGCGTCACTTTGAATGAGATGAAACGGTTAGTGGGGATGAGTCGGGGGTGTCCCGATCTATCAACGGGGATAGGTGGTGTTGTGGTGGGTGGCCGGAAAATTTTCCGGTGGCCGGAAAATAGGGCGGCGCCGGCAAGGGTGGTTGGCCGGATTTTTAGAGAGAGAAAGAAGAGAGAAGGAGGAGAGTTTGTGTGTGTATTTTTGGGTGTGTAAAAATGAATTAAGGGTTAGGGTGGGGGTATATATAGGTGGAGTAGTAAGAGTGGGTTTTAGCTAATCTCCTTCATAAAACGGTTCGGGACTCAAATGACTTAGCAAACGGACTCGAAAAATTATAAAACTTGCGCCATCGTTCTCGAAATAGTTTTTCCAATAAAATCAAGCATAAACTTCATAGTTTTTCTCAAACTCATAATAAATCAAATAATTTGGCAAGTGAAACAAATTCGAGTTTTTCTAGGTTGTGCTGAGCTAGTCTACAAATAAATTCTCGTTCCTAATATATCTCACGCTCTTCAAATCAAATTTAACATGCTTTAAAGTTTTAAAACGTTTCAGGCTCTAAAAATAGAAGTTTGGCTAGGATTAGGTTTTAGGAAAAATACCAGGTGTTACATAACATACATCATATTTAGAAATCCGTCCCGGATTTAGTCTTGGTCACCAGTCCCGGTTTTGAAGAGTTTTGGGTACTTGCGTTTAAACTCATCCTCGCGTTCCCAAGTGTACTCAGGTCCTCTCTTGGAATTCCAACGAACTTTCACAAGAGGGATACGACTCTTCTTCAATCGCTTAATCTCGCGATCCATAATCTCAACAGGTTCTTCCACAAAATGTAACTGCTCATCTATCTCAATCTCATCAAGCGGAATCACCGCGGTCTCATCAACCAAACACTTCTTCAGATTGGATACGTGGAAGGTAGGATGAACTCTACTAAGTTCAGGTGGCAATTCCAACTTATATGCCACGGGACCAATCCTTTCTACAATCTTGAAAGGTCCAACATACCTAGGGTTCAGCTTTCCTCTTTTACCGAACCTGATCACACCTTTCCAAGGTGATACTTTCAACATAACCCGATCTCCTACTTGAAACTCTAGGGGTTTACGCCTCACATCTGCGTAACTCTTCTGACGGTCACGAGCTACTTTCAATCGTTCCTTAATCTGAGCAATCTTCTCGGTCGTCTCTCGGACTAAGTCCGGACCGATAAGCTGTGCTTCTCCTACTTCATCCCAACAAATGGGTGAACGACACTTTCGACCATAAAGTGCTTCGAACGGTGCGGCTTTAATACTCGCATGATAACTATTGTTGTAGGAAAACTCAACTAAAGGCAAATGGATATCCCATCCATTTCCGAAATCTATCACACACGCACGTAGCATATCTTCCAAAGTCTGAATGGTTCTCTCGCTTTGACCATCGGTCTGTGGATGGTAAGCGGTACTCATATCAAGTTGTGTTCCAAACGAGTTCTGAAGTGACTGCCAAAACTTCGAGGTAAACCTGCTATCCCTATCGGATATGATAGACACAGGTACTCCATGTCGAGAGACTATCTCTTTCACGTAGAGTCTAGTCAGCTTATCCATACTATAGTTCTCCTTAATCGGCAAAAAGTGAGCAGATTTCGTCAATCGATCGACTATTACCCAAATAGCATCGAATCCAACAGAAGTCTTAGGTAACTTAGTGACAAAATCCATCGTAATCCTCTCCCATTTCCATTCTGGGATCTCAGGTTGCTCTAGCAAACCAGATGGTTTCTGATGTTCGGCCTTTACCTTGGCACAGGTAAGACACTTACGAACAAAATCAGCAATCTCAGCCTTCATATTGGGCCACCAATACAACTTCTTCACATCCTGATACATCTTATCAGATCCTGGGTGAATGGAATACTTAGACTTATGAGACTCAAGTAAAATCAAATCTCTTAGTCCTCCAAACAAAGGCACCCAACTTCTTCCTTTGTAACACAAAGTCCCATCCGATCGTTTCTCCAACTTCTCCTTCTCAATCATCCCATCAAGTTTCTCTTCCTTGAGATTTCCTTGTCTCACTACTTCTTCTTGAGCTTGTAAAATCTGAGCGGGTAAATTCGAATTGATCGTCATCACCAAAGCTCGAACTCGTAGTGGCTTCAGCCGTTCCTTTCGGCTCAAAGCATCAGCCACAACGTTCGCTTTTCCAGGGTGATATCGAATCTCACAATCATAATCACTCAACGTCTCTAACCATCGCCGTTGTCGCATGTTCAACTCCTTCTGATCCATGATATGCTGTAAACTCTTGTGGTCGGTAAAGACAACACACTTCGTACCATAAAGGTAATGTCTCCACAACTTAAGCGCAAAGACTACAGCTCCTAATTCCAAATCATGAGTGGTATACTTCTCCTCATGAGTCTTAAGCTGTCGGGAAGCATATGCCATAACTTTCCCTCGTTGCATCAAAACTGCTCCTAATCCTTGATACGATGCATCACAATACACCTCAAAATCTTCTACTCCATCAGGCAAAGCCAATATCGGTGCGCTACAAAGCTTCTGTTTCAAAATCTGAAACGCTTTCTCTGCTTCATCTCCCCATTCGTACTTCTTATCCTTGTGAGTCAACGCTGTCAACGGTTTGGATATCTTGGAGAATCCCTCAATGAATCTCCTATAATACCCAGCCAATCCTAGAAATTGACGAATTTCTGTGGCATTAACAGGCGTTGCCCATTTCTCAATAGCCTCAATCTTAGCGGGATCTACATGTAATCCTTCTCTATCGATTACATGACCTAAAAATTGTACCTTGCGAATCCAGAACTCACACTTAGAGAACTTCGCGTACAATTGCTCGTCCTTGAGCAAGCTAAGAATCGTCACCAAATGTTGCTTATGCTCCTCCTCACTCTTGGAGTAAATCAAGATATCGTCGATGAAGACTATCACGAACTTATCCAAATAAGGCTTACATACTCGGTTCATGAGATCCATAAATACTGCAGGCGCATTGGTCAAACCAAATGGCATAACTTGGAACTCATAATGACCATAACGGGTCCTAAACGCCGTCTTGGGAATATCCTCTTCCCGAACTCTGAGTTGGTGATAACCAGATCTCAAGTCTATCTTAGAGTAGTAACTCGATCCTTGCAATTGATCAAACAGATCATCTATCCTTGGTAGCGGGTAACGGTTCTTCACCGTCAACTTATTCAACTCACGGTAATCAATACACATCCTAAACGATCCATCCTTCTTCTTCACAAACAATACCGGAGCTCCCCAAGGCGAAGAACTAGGTCTAATGAATCCTTTATCCAGCAATTCCTGCAATTGCTTGGACAATTCCTCCATCTCCGATGGTGCTAGTCGATACGGCGCACGCGCAACAGGTGCGGCTCCTGGAACTAAATCGATGCGAAACTCTACTTGTCGAGCTGGCGGAAGGCCCGGCAAATCTTCAGGAAATACCTCAGGAAAATCATGCACTACAGGAACATCCTTGAGTCGCTTCTCTCCCGACTCCTTCTTAGCCACATGAGCTACGAATGCATGATATCCTTTCTCGATGTATTTCATGGTCTTAATACACGATATGATGTTCAGGCAAGTTCCACTCCTATCGCCTCGAACAATCAAAATCTCTCCATCGAAAGGGATATGAACAACTCGTTCACCACAAACAATACTCGCTTGGTGTTTGGATAACCAATCCATTCCAATCACAACGTCAAAACTCCCAAGCTCTATCGGCATCAAATCGATACTAAACGGTTGGTCTAAAAGGGTAAGGGTACAACCTCGAATCACGGTATAGGTATCTACTACATCACCATTAGCTAGCTCAATGCTAAAGCTGACACCTAACGGGGTTGGGGTAAGCCGGAGTAACGGCGCAATCTTAGAAGATATGAAACTCCTATCGGCACCCGAATCAAACAAAACTCTAACACGAAGGTTGTTGAGAAGAAACGTACCAGTGACAACATTCGGATCTTGATGTTGCTCACCATTCCCCATCACATACACTCTACCTCGAGCACCTCCATTTCCTTGTCCAGCATTCTTAGGGCATTGGCTCCTATAATGGCCACGCTCTCTACATCCAAAGCAAGCAACTACGGGCTGAGCATTCGCTCCTGTTGCCACAACTTTGCTTTTACAAAACCTCGCAATATGTCCAACCTTCTGACACTTCATGCACCTCACAGCACACGGTCCAGTATGGTGCTGCTGGCATTTACCACAACGAGCCTGCTGCCCAGCATTCACTCCTCCTTGTGTTGGTGCAGCCACAAAAGCCTTAACAGTCTCTTGTCTCCTGTTCTGCTGGTTATGGTGATTGTGGTTACGATACTGGTTGTTGTTGTTGTTGCGGTATTTGAAGTTGTTGTTCCTTCGGTTCTCTTCCCACTTCCTCTTGTTGTCAAAGTGATTTCCCTTCTGAACAGCACCATGCTTAATCACTTGATCCATAAGGCGTTCAGCCATGCTGATGGTGTCATCCAAAGTCTCAGCATTGTAAGATGTCACATGTCCTTGGATACTCGCAGGTAATCCTCCAATAAACTTCTCAAGCAACTTCTCATTATCAGGAACCATGTGAGCACAGAATACCTTCAACTCCTGGAAGCGGCGCACATATCCAGCAAGATCATGGCCCTTCACAGCCAAGTAGTAAAACTCTGTGTCCAACTTCCTCAAATCACCACGAGAACAATACTTCTTAATCATAGCTGTCTTAAAGTCATCCCAAGTGGTGCTGAATGCATTCTCCATACCTTTCTCTTGGGCATAAGCATTCCACCATGACAAGGCATGCTCCAACAATGTACCTGTCGCGTACTTCACCTTGTTGTTCTCAGTACAATTGCTCCTTTGAAACACCGACTCCATCTTCTCAAACCACTGAGTCGATCCAACTGCTCCTTCAGTTCCTTTGAGGGTAGTAGGCTTACAATCCATGAACTCCTTAAAAGTACAGAAATGCATAAACTTCATAGTTTTCTCAAACTCATAATAAATCAAATAATTTGGCAAGTGAAATAAATTCGAGTTTTCTAGGTTGTGCTGAGCTAGTCTACAAATACATTCTCGTTCCTAATATATCTCACGCTCTTCAAATCAAATTTAACATGCTTTAAAGTTTAAAAATGCTTCAGGCTCTAAAAATAGAAGTTTGGCTAGGATTAGGTTTTAGGAAAAATACCAGATGTTACAGTGGACTCCTAGATGATACTTCTACTATACTTCAATCCTTGAGATATAATATATAAGGCGAGCTTGCGTCATCGTGAGTGAAGCCTTGACTATTCCCAATGCTCCCCTTTGGTGTATACTCCCCCTTGGTGTATGCTCCCCCTTGGTGTATGCTCAAAACTAGTTTTGGCTACCAAAGAATCGAGCGAAAAAATTATCCTACAAAACAGAGTTAGTAGAAAAAGAATGCACATATACATAATGATGATGATAGATATATGCATGACACTTATTGGGGAACAAGATATGGTTGTCTAAGATATATGGACTAAGAGTATGACACATGCAATTATTGTTTTAAAAAGAACAACCTAAATCCCCAAAAAATAATATGACCAATGCTTAAGACGTGACAATGATTAGGACCTAATACAGGGATTAGACCGACATATTTTGATGAAAGATGCCAAAATGAAGATGAGAATGATACGTTCGTAGAATTAATGAGGAAGGATGAGCATGAATGGAAAAGGGAAGGTGATGACAAAGGGTTGACAATGATGGTTTAGATTAATATATCGTTTGACAAAGGTGAATGATTGGGAATCATGGGATTTTTAATTTTATTTTTTTATTTTTTTCTCTATTTTTATTTTTTTTTATTATTATTATTATTTTTTTTTTTGGTTTTGGTGGTGTTTTGTTGGTTGACGACCGAAGGTGGACCTGTGAAATGAGGTGGCAATGACTCGACAACACTTGAAGCTTGGATTTCTTCTTTGTGTTCTTCACTTGATAGAAAGTGGAAAAGACGCATTTCGTAATGAAATTCACTTGGATGAGGTGGTGATGACTCGACAACACTTGAAGCTTGGATATCTTCTTTGTGTTCTTCACTTGTTAGATAGTGGAAAAGACGCATTTCATAATGAAATTCACTTGGATTTTTGACTACATGGACAAGCATGTTTATGAGAATATAAATATGACAGTTGCCCTTTGATTCAAAGAGCGGCACAAGGATGAACATGGGTTTATGTATCATGAGAGATGGTTTGACTTTCAGGGATTTAAGTTTTGGTGGTGATGACGCACTTAGTGGAATGTTTGGAATGGTTACATGGTTGAATCTTCTCGTGAAGATGACTCGGTGGATTTATTGGTTAAGATGGAAAATGAGGTTCAAGTGGAGATGACTAGGTGGAAGCGAAAGAGTGATGTTCAAGGAAGGTGGTGGTGACACTTTTGGTGGTGTTGACACTTTTGGTGGTGGTGACACTTGTGAGTTGGGATATCCATTGATGGATAAAGATGAAGATGTGGTGGAGGATGTTTTAGATGGTACATAAGGTGTACTAGGATATGAAATTAGAGGTTGAGATGATGGAGTTTTGAGGTTGAGGTTGAGATTTATTGTTTACGAGGTATNGATGTTCAAGGAAGGTGGTGGTGACACTTTTGGTGGTGTTGACACTTTTGGTGGTGGTGACACTTGTGAGTTGGGATATCCATTGATGGATAAAGATGAAGATGTGGTGGAGGATGTTTTAGATGGTACATAAGGTGTACTAGGATATGAAATTAGAGGTTGAGATGATGGAGTTTTGAGGTTGAGGTTGAGATTTATTGTTTACGAGGTATGATATTGTTTTTTGGTTTCTTTGAGGGCATGGAAATGGTGGATGACTCGAGATTGGTAGTATAAAGGATGACTCAATTTTTCATTTCACATTGGTGGTGGAAAGTTTGACAAGGAAGAGATTGATTACGGGTAAATGGAGGGTAAATATGTTGGGTCAATGGAGGTATATTCTTGGAAGTAAGAATGTTGGAGAGTTTGGTGGTGTGATGTGGGTTTAGGTTTAAGGTGGAAGGATATATGTAAGTGGTGTGTTTTCCCTTTCCATTAAATTCGTGCTCATCCGGACATAGAGTGTGACACAAACAAAGACAAACCAACATGAAAACGATGATCTTGACAATGACACGAAGGATGAAGGATAGCATACAATGAACTTCATCCATGAAGTTATGTAGCTCTTCTCGAGTATTGCGAATGTTTAAAACAATCACAAAACAAGTTACGAGGTTTTCCTAAAGGTGATAGCGGAAGAGGTGGATGGAAGATGTTTGACATCTATATTATAATAGAGTCATGACTCAAGAAATATACATGGACACTGAGTGACATTTTAATTTGCATTTCGCTAATTAAAAATACTTAAACATTTTGGATGAAATATTTAAGTTGTCACATTAGAGGTATTAGATTACTATCTAACTATCTCTTGACAAAGGAGTGGATTGTTTGGAAGGGAACAAAATGATGAATAAGGAAGTGAGTATGCATGAAGACTCTAGGACACTTAAGACATTTTTGAGACTATAATGGCCTATCGGATTGTGACACTAAGGTTCTCATGAAATAAGGGTGTAAGATCTAAAGGCAAGAAATATATACCTAGATGGATGAGACATATAGAGTCAAGCATGTAAAGGCATTTAGGCATGTATCATAAGTACAAAACTATATCATGTCAAAATAGTTATAGAAAGACAATAACTATTATAATAAACATGCATTCAATAACTAAGCAAATAATTATGAAGGCATATAATCAAATCACGTAGGAGCAAATAAACATCTAGAAATATCATATATGCGAGATGCCATAAATTTAGGAGTGAAAAACTCTAATGTGAGGCAAAGTTCATAAAAATAAACTAGGGTTAGGTATATTTAGGAAGAACCATTTAATCAAGTTGGAGAATGAGTATGAGACTATTACTAGTGGTGCTCAATTCAGGCTAAACACGACCATTTTTACGGGTTACACACACCCAACTTCTCACATAGAAGCAATTCAACCGTTAGGTTAAATTGATTTTCTAGTCAATAGATTCTCCAGTAATCATTCTCCTTTTAGAAGAAATTGAGTTCCTAAATTTACCTATCGAAGAGTACCATATATGAAGTTTGCTTGATTCAGTAATACTTGCTTAATGTGACTCAAACATCATGTTTTTATGAAGGTAAATCTAGATGATATATTTTACTCATGATCCTAATAGAGATGTGTTGAATGTTTAGACAAAAGTAAACAAAATGTTTTAATCTTTTGTTTATGATTTACCGGTTGTTTGGTTTTAATTGCATGTTACTTGATTTAATAAATGTGCTTGATTTAAGAATGCTCCTTAGCATATCTTGTGAAATGAATCTCATTAAGATTATTTATCTTAAATGAGTTTGTGATTCTCAAATGATATTAAAACTAGACATTTTTATATTCTTAAAAATATTATTTTCAATGATTTTTGCCAATGTTGTATAACATAATTTAACTAGTATTTGAAAAGATGAATTTTACTTGTTTATGCATTGTGACAAGTTATTTTTCAATTCTAATAACTTATATTATTTTAAAAGGAATATGTAGTGCATTGCCTTGTAACACAACTATTCATGCTACAAAGAAAATGAAATACATAAAATATATAGTGTGTATTATTCTTAAATGTTTATTTTAGCTTGGAGTGATGATTTTAAGTAGTGTGAGCAAAGTTTACATATGTTGTTAGTTTGCTCATGTTTGGTTTTTCGGAGATGACACATTTATCCATTGTACTACAATGTAAATTTCTTGAATATTTCGGATGAAACATCCAAGTTGTCAATCCTACTTCAATGTATATTTTATGAATGTGTTTGCTAAATATTTGGAACACAACTATTGAACAAGTAGACTCAATATGACATCATATTCACAAGTGTGAGTTATGATCCGATGCATATTCTTATCGTCTTGGAAAAGGATTTTGTTATTTTCATATCAATCGAGTGTGATTGAGTATGTAGATTCAAGACTATATCCTTTGTTGTAATTTGATATAATCTTGAAACTAAGCAAATAACAATCCAATTTCTTGTCCACACTCAAAAACATATCAATTAGATTTGATAAATATATCAACCATAATTTGAATAATGTATTGATATAATATCAAGATCTTTCTTGACCCTCACGAACACTCATTTTAAATAAATAGATATTTTGGTAGTGTGTTCCATTAATCCTAAGATTATTTATAAGTGAGGTTAGTGAATGATTGAAAGTTGACTTATTACTACATGATTGTTATATGTTTTGTTTATTTGAAAAACTATTCATTGTTGCGTATAATGAACACACTTAGATTTTGAAAATACTTTTTCTTTTTATATAACTAATAATGTTTTTAAAAAGATTCAATTTCTCTTATTTAAACAACCTAAGGTAAAACATGGTAATTTGTTGAAAATATTTAGGTGACTAGATTTAACTCATTTACAAGATGTTTGAGTAAGATTAAGCCATCTATACCTATATGCAATGCAAGCATAATATAGCAATCCTAACGCAAGAAATCTAGCATAAGATCTAGTTAAGTATAAACCGGAAAGCTAGCTATAAACTAACAGGGCACATATGCTTAGATATACAATTAGCTAAACTTCAAATAGCAACAATCATCTAATATATTCAATTAAGAAAATAAAATCACAAAGAAGTTCACATAACACATAAAACACTTGTCGTCGTTTTGTGTATTATATACACCAATGTTTACTTAGCTCGATTTTATTTGAAAATAAAATAGTTTCCTCCCCATTCTATAATTTAATTAAGATCAATATTTTGAAAACATAAATACTTAATTTTTCAAAAGTATATCAACTAGGAATGCCCAACTTGAAGGAAAAGGTAAACCAAAAGTTTTACGTTAAAACGAGACACAAATGTTTGACCACCGTGTAGTATTTTGCCTTTCTGACAAATTTAACTTTGAAATAATTATTTTTAAGTATTTTTAAATGAAAGTAGACTCAATTACCTTTAAAACGCCGGGTGGCACGACTTCTACGGACTTACGGTTAATTTTATATGATTTTTCAAAGTTTCTGAAAAACTGTCGAACAGACAGGCGGACCCCTTAATTTTAAGGGGGCCGCCCAGTATTTAAGGGGGCCGCCCAGACAATTAAGGGGGCCGCCCATCTGGTACTCAAAATTTTATTTTTTTGTAAAAAATTGTTTTCTGACTTTGCGGAAAGATGTGTAACTTCCTGATTTTTGATACCGAACATATAACACTTATTTTAAGCATAATATTATTTCGAGCTAGTATAATTAGTGTATATAACATCAAAACTAATACAAGTTAATCAACAAAACACTTTTCATATTTAATCCTCCTTAATAGATAATTTGATACATGGATCGTACTCAATTTTTAAAACCATTTGTTTTGAAAATTAGAGCGACGTGGCTCTTGATACCAATTGTGGAAAACTAGAAGGGGGGGTTGAATAGTTTTCCCCTCTTTTTAGTTTTATAAAATGTTTGTTTGAAAAACCTTCAATTAGAGTTTATTATGAAAACAATATATAATCAATATGATTAATTATATATGTGTACTTTTGAGTTTGTTTTCAAAACTTAGTTTTATGAATAAAGCTTTGGTTGATCTTTATGTGAATATGTTTTCCTTTTGAAATCTTAAAACGTTTTGTATCAAATCATCTATTAAGTTAAACTCAATATGAGGAGTGTGAATAATAATGTAGTCGATCATATCATATAATTATGCACATCATCACAATATTAACTTGCAACTATAACACAATCAATCATCATGACAATATAAGCAACACCCAACACATATATGCAAGCATAGATATAAAGCGATAAATGCAAGAGTAAATGTAAAGAGATAAGAGAAAGAAGATGCAAACCGGACACGATGATTTATAGTGGTTCGGCTACAAGGTCTCCTTCCTTGCCCTACTCCACTCCCCGAGTCACCTACTCGAGAGTTTTCTTCACTACTCAACAAGCTCCCTTTTGGCGGAGAAAACCTTACACAACGTTGCTTACATTATTTAACGACACTAAGCTAAATGTCGGGTTCTAATAGTAGCTAGAACCAATCTCACGACACGACTTCGATCACTACACACCTTCTACATGACTTCACGACTTCTTCATGACTTCACAACTTCACAACATCTTCACTACTTCACAACTTCATGACTTCTTCACTACTTCACACCTTCATGACTTCTTCACTACTTCACAACTTCATGACTCAATACTAAGTAAGATCATCTTGATCTACTTATTACATATACTTACACAACTTGTTTCTACAACTTCACATCAATACTAACTAGACTCTAATACTTCTTTGACTTGATGATAAGAAGTATTCTTCTCTTGCACTTTGAATGGTAGAGGATTGGATCACTTGAAACAAAGATTAATAATCTTATGATCAAAGGGTTTTAGAAGATGTTTAGAGAGATTTAGATCTGAAAATTTTCATGCAAGAGGTTGGGAAAATACCAGGTTTGGGGTGGTATTTATAGGAGAAAAATTTCTGACAGAGGAGCGTGGCCGGTCCCCTTAATTCATGGCCGGCCCCCTTAAAATTAAGGGGGACGCCCAGCTGTAACGGCCAGAAAATATGTCTTTTAGTGGGGAAAGTTTATTTGGTGAAAAACTAACTGATTTTGGTTAAAAATTTGAATTCATATATTTAGTATGATTTAAACATTTTCTTTTATTACCAAAATTGTTTTTCAAAAATATATAAAATGTTTATAACATTTTATAACATTTTCTTTTAATTAAAACATTTCCCTTTAATTACCAAAAGTGTTTTTCTATAATATATAAAATGTTTATAACATTTTATAAAATTTGTAATGTCTAAATAAAAATCCCTTTGATCATAAAATGTATTAGACATTTGTTATACATACCTTAAGTGATTGTTGAAGCATACTCGAGACGTTGAGATGTCGAGAGACGTTGACGTATGAATGCATAGATGATTTATGATTACAAGTAACTTAAATACTTTACGTTATGTGTTGTAACTTACATCTTTGTCATCATCAAAACATGAAGAGGATGTTTAGATTAAATATCGTAATATTTATGCCAACATCCTCTTATATAATTCGAATTTAAGGTTATTTCCTGGAAAACTTAAATCTAGATGGTATGGGCCTTTTACTGTAAGGAGCTCTTCTAAAACCAGAGCCGTTGTGTTGGTAGACAATAAGGATAAGGAATTCACTGTGAATATACAACGAGTCAAGCATTATCAAGAGAATAACAATGAAATGATCAATGAGGAAGACATAACTCTTGATGATGAAGTAGGATAGAGTGACTTTGAGTCTAGCTACAAGATTCGTTAATAAAGAAAAGCGCTTCTTGGGAGGCAACCCAAGCTTTATTTTCTTTGTGTGTTTATTTACTTGTTTGTTTGATTTTATTTGCTTCCGTATGTATGTTTTATTTTTATTGTTATTGATTCATGCATCAAACTAAATTGTGAAAATGCTTTATTTTGTTTTTAACTTCGTCTTAACTACATATAAAGGTATTTTGCAAAAGATAAGTGTAAGGGAAATCCAAATCGGTTTGTAAGAACAAATGAACATGAATCATAACAATACTAAATTAGCATACATCTTAGTAATTGTTTGAGTCAAATGCTTGTATCGAGTCATAATGATATTTTGCAGGATTTCCAGGAAGTAAGAATTGAGTTGTTCCAGAAATTTTCCAGAAACTTAACATGAGAAATCTGTCAGATCACTTCTGACAGCGTCAAGCTCTAGGCTGACGCCTTCAACTTCAGTTTTCTGGAATTTTTTGAATGTTTTGTTTTTCTTCCGGAATCATAAAGTGCTTTATAAAATCTCTAACTTATAAACTCCAGGAATCTGCAAAATATTCATTCCACAAGCATTATATCCTTATACAGATTTATCCCGCCGATGTTATGCTGGTGATAGCACAACGATATATATAGTATATATATAGTAGTATATCTCCGAGGATAGCACGGGTAAATATGTATCCCCGGGTCGTAGTCCCAAAGAAGGCTGAATGGAGTTCGTGAGTTCGTGTTCGCGATTCGTGAAGTGAATGTGAGGGGTTTAAGGGGAAACCTAAGCTAAAATTACACTACGGAAATAAAATAATACCAACAAGAAAGCACGTAAACCTAAATCTTAATTAAAACCTAAAAACGTAATTAAAACACAAAATAAACGCGAACGCGCAAGATAAAAAGTGAATTTAGAGCTACACTTATTCTGCGGGGATGAAAATAATTTTCCTACTTACTAAAAGACAAAATAAAATTTTAGGAAAAAGAAAAATATTGTTTTGGCTTTTTATTTAATTATTATTAATTAAAAACTACTTTTAACTATTTAATTATACTAAAATAATATTTAATATGAAATAAAGCTAGAAAAATGAAAATTTAATTTTTATAATTCTAAAATAACCTAATAATAATATTAAAACAGAAAAATATTTTTTTGATTTTTTATGAATTATTATTAATTAAAAAGGATTTAAAATTACTTAAAAACTATTTTTAATTAAAAGAAATAGTAAATGACTTAATAAAATTATGAAATTTTTCAGGGAAATCTAAATTATTATTAAAAACCTAGGAAAAATAAAATTTCTTAATTTGAAACCCTAATAAGCACTTTTGGAACAAATAAGCAGTTTAATAAGCACTAAATTATAAGCTAATAAGCACTAATGGCTACCAAAAACTTACAGAAGGTTCTAACAACTTAATTAACCTTAATTCAACTTAAAAATATAAGAAAAGCACTCAAATAAGCTAGATTAGCACTAGGACAGATTATACTAAAAACAGAAAATTAGGGCTAAAGGCCCTACTTTGAGCTTATTAATAAGCACTTAGGTGAGCTGATTTGTGGCAAGTTAAGGGGGCAAAAGCAAGATTACCTAGGAGACTACCTAAAAAACCTAAAAGCCCTAATTTTAACAAGCTAATTGAACTCCAATTTAGCCTATGTTCAGCTGCAAAAACTGGTCACTTGCTGATGAACAGGAAAATGGGACAGATTGTAAGCTCAAGTTTAACCTAGTATATGTTGTTAGAAATGCTTGAAAATGATTATGTGTAATCTATGCTAGGTAAACCAACCCCAGGAACAAAATTTAAACCTTATTAAGCTTATAAGATCCACTAAAATGTCCACAGAACAGGTGCTATTAGACAATGTTAACCCCAGACTTTGACTTTTTAATTTCACCTAATCTTTGACTAATATGAATTTCTACTGAATAAATCTAATCCTACATGCAATATTAAGATTTCTAAACACTTGATTTACTTAAACCTTCCCTAAATCTAACAATGCACCAAAATTCAGATTCAAATTAACACTTATGCTGGTAGATTTGTGATTTATAGTGACCTTTGACTTTTTCTACTAAACCTGCTCTTATTATGCTAAAACTAACTTATCTGACCCTAATGCAAGCTGGTGATGCAGTTGAAACAACAAGAAAGCAACAAGAACACCAAGAACCACAGTTAATCCAAACACTCCTTAAGTACCTATGATTAACTACAAATCTAACTTTTGACTTTTATCCTACTAATTTTATGATCTAAACAAGTTGCCTAAACTTAACTAAACCTAAATGAGCACTCAAGAACAACTAAGAACACCAGACACAAGGAAATGAAGTTTCAACTAAATATAGGCAGTAGAATACTAGAACTAAGATTAAGCATACATAAGCCTAACATACTACCAAAACAAGCTGTAACAAACTAATCTAAGCAAAATTTAACACAAGCTAATCTAATAAAGTAAATGCAAGAATGTAAAGAAAACTTACTTGAATAGTGGCCAAGTGGACTGATGAACTTAGGAAGCTAGAAATAGCTCACAAGAAGCTATAGCACAGCTTTTATGAGCTATTCAGGAGGGAATGTGAGCTTTTGAGAGCTTATGTTCCCTCAAGTTAACTGTAATCTATATGATATTTTTTTTTTAATTGAAACTAAGTATAAATAGAATTAAAGCTTGTAAATAGATTCTAAATGCTTAAAGTAACTTGTTACAGCTTAAAAATAAGGACTTTGAACAAAACAAGTGCTTATAACTAGAAAAGCTTAAAACGGATTGAACAAAATGTTTAAAGAAACAACAATTTTTATTAATTTAAAGCATCAATTACACTATGAAAACATTAAATCTTAAATAAGAACATGAAAGTAAATCCGAATTAGCTGTCTACTACACTACTCCTCTTCTACTCCTACACTACACGACACTAACCATAAGCCAGGGTACCCTATTTATAGCCTATGAGAGGCGGTGATGAAGCTTCAGGAATGCTTATCTCGTCCTTAGGATCA
Organism: Artemisia annua; assembly: GCA_014162995.1. Lineage (NCBI taxonomy): Eukaryota > Viridiplantae > Streptophyta > Magnoliopsida > Asterales > Asteraceae > Artemisia > Artemisia annua. The sequence continues at coordinate 64,162 of LBNU01002612.1, read as the reverse complement.
AATCCCATCTAGAATATTCAAGGTTCCTTGATTATCAGCCATTGATCACTCTTCCAGTATGTTCCAACAAATGAAATAGCTCTATTTGTCCATGTTGGCACTGATGAGATAAGTTCTGACACGTTGGCAGAAGGTTCCAGGGTACGAGGTTATTTGTGAGGTAAAACGGGTGAATTGAGTGGGGAAGATGCACAGTAATTTTACAGGGTGAATTTGGCGCGTTTGGGTGTTTGGGTTAATTTTATTTATTTTGTTTTTGGGGCCGGGTCGCATGTTATAAGGGGAGTGGGCCTGCTGGGTTGTAAGGGGCTTGGATGTAGTGGGTTTTATAGGATTTGGGTTTAGTATTTATTTTGGATAAGGGTTGGTTTAGTGTAGTAGTAGTTTTAGGTTTTAGGTGTAAGGTTTAGGTTTTATTTAAGCTAGGGACTTAAGTTGTAAATTCTGATTTCATAAGGACAATAACTGCCAACTTTATAAATATTATTCAAGGGTCTCTTCTTGTTAGACTTGAATACTTGGAAGGCCTTTGATGATAATTCTTCAAGTATATTCTTCATAAGGGCCATTATTGAAAATTATGTGAAACTTGGAGGACTGATCTTGACAATTCTTTCAAAATTCTTCTAAGGGTTACTTTTGCCATTTCATCAAACTTTAAGGACTTTGTGAGCTTCTTTGACTATTTTACTTTCCCGGCACCGGCTTTTGACTTTTTCCATTTCTCGTGCTTGTTTTTGTGGTATTTGGCTCGGTTTTTGTCCTTTTCTCATATTTTGTTACCTGCATGTACAAAAACACAAAAACGCATATATTTGGCATTTATGGTCGGGTTTTTGGTCTTTTAGGTCTGATTTTGGTAAACAAAAGGTATGTGTTTAAGCACATACCAAAATCCCCCAGACTAAGATATTGCCGTGTCCTCACGCAATGTTATGAGCTCACATCTTTGAAATCAAAATTCCTCATCTCTTTCTACTAACTTTGAAAGTAGCAAAACGTTCAAAAGAGTACTAAATCTTAAATTCCAAAAATGCCCCGGTTATCCTACTTATTATTATTAGTTATCTATATATTTACAACCTAACCTTATTCGGGTGACTGTATGATGACTTTCATTATCCTAAGGATAACTATGAGTTTCATCGAGTAGAAACACGACTCATAGAGAAGCGACCTAACGGTTGAAATTTGTCGTCCTTGATTTTTCACAAGTCCCCCCCAGACTAAGCGTAAAACGAAATCATTGTTCTTTCATAAGCATCGATGCTAAAATTATCCATGGAAGTTACTTGTGAAGACTCCTTACTCCCATATTCCTATTTTCCTCTAATTATTTTATTTTTGGTGGGAAATTGAATTTCCTCGTTTTTATATTTATTAGTCCGATAAAGGCTTAAAATTTAGACGCTAAGTAGTTTCTAATTCTTCCCTCGAGAACCATTGCCCACAAGAATGAGGTCCACATCAAGGTCTCTGATTTAACACAATTTTGAGGAGTGTCCCTTTTATTGGAGACCGAAACAACTCAACTACGAGTCCAGAGACAGAAGCTTTTATTAGGACCTCCCCGGAGTCAAGGCTTGGCATTTTTTAACATTATAAGCACAAAACGTATTTACCTCGGCCCTTTATAACAATCACAACATCGGCTGCGAACCGGCAAGATGTGATAGTCTATTATGACCTTGGTTATTTTTCCTCCGCCTTTTATTGGAAGTCTACAACATCGGCTGCGAACCGGCAAGATGCAGAAAACCTTTTTGGCATTGAATTTTTATTATTAAGCACAACATACGTATTTATATTTTTGCCAAACCCCAAGTCCTACGGCTTTTATAACAATCCCAACATCGGTTGCGAGCCGGCAAGATGGAATAGTCTATTACACCGTAACGCTGGCAGTACCTCCATGTGTACCCGACCCTTATGAGCAAAGACCCTTTTGGCAAGGACTTCGAAACTAAGTTTCGCTAAAATCCCCCACCTTTAATTAAACCTAAATTTCTATTTTAAGGGTGAAACAAGCTTATGGGAGTAAATAGTCACAAGTACCCTCAATGAAGTGTGTTTTACCATCTTACTTATAATCGAACTCTATCATTTTTCGTTCTTCGCGGATTTTTAATTCGCGAAAGCCTAGCTAGGGGAAACAAGCTAGGGCTTAACACACCCGGTCAAGTCAGAATTTGTATTCCTACTCTTACCATTAGGAAAATCATCATGGTGTCAAAACTTATTCTATTTTTGTATTTTTGAAAAATTTTCTCATTTTTTGTGTTTTTTTCGTTTAAAATTTTTCAAATTTTTCGGAAAAACGGGGTTGCGTGAGTAACGGTAAAAATGCAAGGTAAAAATCGAATCGAAAGATTCACCCCCCCCCCCAGACTAAAGTGAAACATTGTCCTCAATGTTTCGAAGGTAAGGGTCACCTACGAGTATCTAAGGCCGTTTATTTGGTATGCCAAATANTGTTTTAAAGGTAAGGATAACCTACGAGTATCTAAGGCCGTTTATTAAGTATACCAAATAGATAAACGTTAGTTGAAACGATAAGGATATGAGAAATATCGAAAAATGAGACTCGAGTGAAGGAAGAGCAGCATGACGAGCACGAGAGTCTTCATTTTCGGGCAACCTAGACATAAACACAAGCACGAAACACAAGAAATGGGAAGAGTGGACCCTTCTCATGGTTATTTATTAGTAAAAACGATAAAAGAAAGCGGTAAAAGGATAAGCATGGGGTGCCTCCCACGAAGCGCTTGTTTTTGTTTTCCGAGTCACCTAGCTTGACTCGGTCCCTAAATTTAGTCATTTGTAGGGAAAGTTTGGAGATCCGGGACTACCTGGGGTGGTATGTCCTCTCCAAAATAATGCTTAAGTCTATGTCCATTTACCTTAAAATTCGGCCCATTTTCTTGAGAAAGCTCGATAGTACCATATGGAAAAATTTGGGCTACGGTAAATGGGCCAGACCAACGGGATTTTAATTTTCCAGAAAAAATCTTTAATCTTGAGTTAAAAAGTAAGACTCGATCTCCAATATTGAAAACACGGTTTTTAATTTTCGAGTCATGAATACGTTTAGTCTTTTCTTTATAAATCAAAGAGTTTTCATAGGCTTGATCTCTTAGTTCGTTCAACTCATTCAATTGAATTTTTCTATGATCTCCCGCGGTCTTGAGGTCGAAGTTGCAATGTTTTAATGCCCAGTAGGCCTTACGTTCGAGCTCGATGGGGAGATGGCACGCTTTTCCATACACCAACTTATAGGGTGTGCAACCAATCGGAGTCTTATAGGCGGTACGAAAAGCCCAAAGTGCATCATCTAATTTGTCGGCCCACGAGTTTCGGTGTTCACCTACGGTTCTCTCTAGTATACGCTTCAGACCTCGATTTGAAACCTCTACTTGTCCGCTAGTTTGTGGATGATAGGCGGTTGAAAGACGATGGGTCACACCATATTTACTCATCACTTTAGCAAATTGTTCATTGCAGAAGTGCGTACCACGATCGCTTATGATTGCACGAGGGGTTCCAAATCTGGCGAATAGACTTTTTAAGAACTCAACAACGACTCGGGCATCATTTTTGGGGAGCGCTTTAGCTTCGACCCATTTAGAAAGGTAGTCAACGGCCACGAGTATGTATTTATTGCCTTTTGAAGAAGGGAATGGACCCATAAAATCAATACCCCATACGTCAAATATCTCACATACTTGGATAGCGTTTTGCGGCATTTCATCTTTTTGAGAGATTTTTCCTTGACGCTGGCACGAGTCGCAAGATTTGACTAAGTCGTGTGCATCTCGATAAATAGTAGGCCAATAGAAACCGGAGTCAAAGACCTTTTTAGCGGTATAGTTGGCACCGTGATGGCCCCCGGTGGGTCCGTTATGGCATGCCAAGAGTATGTCGGCGGCTTCTTTGCCATGTACACAACGACGAATGACTTGATTGGCACAGACTCGGAATAAATAGGGGTCGTCCCAAAAATAGTGCTTGACGTCTTTGAAGAACTTTTTCTTTTGTTGTGTCGTCATCCCTTTACGGATAAAATTCCCCGCATGGTAATTAGCGAAATCGGCAAACCATGGGGTACTAGAGTCGTTAGAAATCATCCCTAGAGATTCGAGGGGAAATGTCTCGGTTATTTCTCCTTTATCAAGATCGGTTTGGTGGGGATTTTCTAAACGGGAGAGATGATCGGCTGCTAGGTTCTCGGCTCCCTTTTTATCCTTAATCTCAACATCGAATTCTTGTAATAGGAGAACCCAGCGGAGTAGACGAGGCTTAGCATCATTTTTAGCAAGTAAATATTTTAGAGCCGAATGGTCGGTGTACACTATGGTTTTGGAAAGAACGAGATAGGACCGGAATTTCTCAAAAGCGTAGACAACGGCTAACATCTCTTTTTCCGTAGTCGTGTAGTGAGACTGAGCATCGGTCATCGTTTTGCTGGCATAGTGTATCGGCTGAAAATGTTTTGTTTTGCGTTGCCCGAGGACTGNACCATTTTTCAGCATTGTTGGATAAAGAGAATGGGAAGAGATTCAAACGAATGCTGTCAAGAGAAACTCCATTTTGTTTCATGGATTGAGTGATGGCTAAGTATTTGTTTAAATGTTCGTTAGCATCTTCATCTCGGAATCCGTGAAATTGACAATTTTGCCGGATTAGTCGAACCATATGATTTTTCAATGTGGAGTCGGTTCCCGGAGCTGATGACGGAGTGATCGGTCCTCCTCTATTGATCAACGTAGGACGATAGAAATCCTCCATGGTCCGAGGATCATGGGGATGAGATGGTAAGAAATCGATCATTTTGAAGAATTAAACGATACGGAGGGTTGAAGAAGAAGAATTAAACGAATCAAAGGATGAAGAAGATTCTTTTTGGGTTTTTGAAAACATAAAAGAAAATGAAAATTAACTTAGAGGTTAAAATCTTTTTTGGGTTTTTTAAGTATTTTAAGTTTTTAAAGACGAAAACAAAAACAAGTTATTATACTTTATTTTATCTTTGGTAATCACTAAATTAAACGTTTCTCTTTTCTCTTGAGCTTACGCGCGGCGAGGCGGGAGAACGAGGTGTACGGGGTACTCAAATGTATAGTGTACTTAAAAACCTGCTCTCTTCAGTCTGCAATTTAATGTCAAGACTTCCGTATTCCTCGTTTAATCGGTTGTAAAACTCAAAATAATCGGAAAAACGAGTAACCTCGCAATTTCTTTTGTTCGTTATTTGGGCACGGTTTACAACACTCCCGTAGAAGTGAGGTTCCTTTTAATAGTTTATTATAACTAAAACACTTTCTACAAGTGTTCGATAACTAACTACTTATTATTTATTTACAAACGAAAATACGTAACTTCCGAGGAAGGATCTTCAAATCAAAAATCAACGAAACGAAATCGACGTACACGTTTCAAGCCCTCCCCGGCAGCGGCGCCAAAATTTTGATAACACAACGATATATATAGTATATATATAGTAGTATATCTCCGAGGATAGCACGGGTAAATATGTATCCCCGGGTCGTAGTCCCAAAGAAGGCTGAATGGAGTTCGTGAGTTCGTGTTCGCGATTCGTGAAGTGAATGTGAGGGGTTTAAGGGGAAACCTAAGCTAAAATTACACTACGGAAATAAAATAATACCAACAAGAAAGCACGTAAACCTAAATCTTAATTAAAACCTAAAAACGTAATTAAAACACAAAATAAACGCGAACGCGCAAGATAAAAAGTGAATTTAAAGCTACACTTATTCTACGGGGATGAAAATAATTTTCCTACTTACTAAAAGACAAAATTAAATTTTAGGAAAAAGAAAAATATTTTTTTGGCTTTTTATTTAATTATTATTAATTAAAAACTACTTTTAACTATTTAATTATACTAAAATAATATTTAATATGAAATAAAGCTAGAAAAATAAAAATTTAATTTTTATAATTCTAAAATAACCTAATAATAATATTAAAACAGAAAAATATTTTTTTGATTTTTTATGAATTATTATTAATTAAAAAGGATTTAAAATTACTTAAAAACTATTTTTAATTAAAAGAAATAGTAAATGACTTAATAAAATTATGAAATTTTTTAGGGAAATCTAAATTATTATTAAAAACCTAGGAAAAATAAAATTTCTTAATTTGAAACCTTAATAAGCACTTTTGGAACAAATAAGCAGTTTAATAAGCACTAAATTATAAGCTAATAAGCACTAATGGCTACCAAAAACTTACAGAAGGTTCTAACAACTTAATTAACCTTAATTCAACTTAAAAATATAAGAAAAGCACTCAAATAAGCTAGATTAGCACTAGGACAGATTATACTAAAAACAGAAAATTATGGCTAAAGGCCCTACTTTGAGCTTATTAATAAGCACTTAGGTGAGCTGATTTGTGGCAAGTTAAGGGGGCAAAAGCAAGATTACCTAGGAGACTACCTAAAAAACCTAAAAGCCCTAATTTTAACAAGCTAATTGAACTCCAATTTAGCCTATGTTCAGCTGCAAAAACTGGTCACTTGCTGATGAACAGGAAAATGGGACAGATTGTAAGCTCAAGTTTAACCTAGTATATGTTGTTAGAAATGCTTGAAAATGATTATGTGTAATCTATGCTAGGTAAACCAACCCCAGGAACAAAATTTAAACCTTATTAAGCTTATATGATCCACTAAAATGTCCACAGAACAGGTGCTATTAGACAAAGTTAACCCCAGACTTTGACTTTTTAATTTCACCTAATCTTTGACTAATATGAATTTCTACTGAATAAATCTAATCCTACATGCAATATTAAGATTTCTAAACACTTGATTTACTTAAACCTTCCCTAAATCTAACAATGCACCAAAATTCAGATTCAAATTAACACTTATGCTGGTAGATTTGTGATTTATAGTGACCTTTGACTTTTTCTACTAAACCTGCTCTTATTATGCTAAAACTAACTTATCTGACCCTAATGCAAGCTGGTGATGCAGTTGAAACAACAAGAAAGCAACAAGAACACAAAGAACCACAGTTAATCCAAACACTCCTTAAGTACCTACGATTAACTACAAATCTAACTTTTGACTTTTATCCTACTAATTTTATGATCTAAACAAGTTGCCTAAACTTAACTAAACCTAAATGAGCACTCAAGAACAACTAAGAACACCAGACACAAGGAAATGAAGTTTCAACTAAATATAGGCAGTAGAATACTAGAACTAAGATTAAGCATACATAAGCCTAACATACTACCAAAACAAGCTGTAACAAACTAATCTAAGCAAAATTTAACACAAGCTAATCTAATAAAGTAAATGCAAGAATGTAAAGAAAACTTACTTGAATAGTGGCCAAGTGGACTGATGAACTTAGGAAGCTAGAAATAGCTCACAAGAAGCTATAGCACAGCTTTTATGAGCTATTCAGGAGGGAATGTGAGCTTTTGAGAGCTTATGTTCCCTCAAGTTAACTGTAATCTATATGATATTTTTTTTTTAATTGAAACTAAGTATAAATAGAATTAAAGCTTGTAAATAGATTCTAAATGCTTAAAGTAACTTGTTACAGCTTAAAAATAAGGACTTTGAACAAAACAAGTGCTTATAACTAGAAAAGCTTAAAACGGATTGAACAAAATGTTTAAAGAAACAACAATTTTTATTAATTTAAAGCATCAATTACACTATGAAAACATTAAATCTTAAATAAGAACATGAAAGTAAATCCGAATTAGCTGTCTACTACACTACTCCTCTTCTACTCCTACACTACACGACACTAACCATAAGCCAGGGTACCCTATTTATAGCCTATGAGAGGCGGTGATGAAGCTTCAGGAATGCTTATCTCGTCCTTAGGATCAAATCCCATCTAGAATATTCAAGGTTCCTTGATTATCAGCCATTGATCACTCTTCCAGTATGTTCCAACAAATGAAATAGCTCTATTTGTCCATGTTGGCACTGATGAGATAAGTTCTGACACGTTGGCAGAAGGTTCCAGGGTACGAGGTTATTTGTGAGGTAAAACGGGTGAATTGAGTGGGGAAGATGCACAGTAATTTTACAGGGTGAATTTGGCGCGTTTGGGTGTTTGGGTTAATTTTATTTATTTTGTTTTTGGGGCCGGGTCATCATGTTATAAGGGGAGTGGGCCTGCTGGGTTGTAAGGGGCTTGGATGTAGTGGGTTTTATAGGATTTGGGTTTAGTATTTATTTTGGATAAGGGTTGGTTTAGTGTAGTAGTAGTTTTATGTTTTAGGTGTAAGGTTTAGGTTTTATTTAAGCTAGGGACTTAAGTTGTAAATTCTGATTTCATAAGGACAATAACTGCCAACTTTATAAATATTATTCAAGGGTCTCTTCTTGTTAGACTTGAATACTTGGAGGGCCTTTGATGATAATTCTTCAAGTATATTCTTCATAAGGGCCATTATTGAAAATTATGTGAAACTTGGAGGACTGATTGACAATTCTTTCAAAATTCTTCTAAGGGTTACTTTTGCCATTTCATCAAACTTTAAGGACTTTGTGAGCTTCTTTGACTATTTTACTTTCCCGGCACCGGCTTTTGACTTTTTCCATTTCTCGTGCTTGTTTTTGTGGTATTTGGCTCGGTTTTTGTCCTTTTCTCATATTTTGTTACCTGCATGTACAAAAACACAAAAACGCATATATTTGGCATTTATGGTCGGGTTTTTGGTCTTTTAGGTCTGATTTTGGTAAACAAAAGGTATGTGTTTAAGCACATACCAGCAGGTTTTCGTGTTTGTTTTCTCAGGTTTAACAGGTTATTTTGGACAAGAAGATGATTTATATTTCGGAAGGAAAGCTTTGAGTGTTCATTTTTCTTGGAAGAAGATCTAACCATGTTACCCCTTTATCTACCGAGCGAATCAGGGGAGTATTTGATTTCATTCTTTTACCTTATTTACTTTTACATCTTATTATTTGAACATTGGGGACAATGTTCATCTTAAGTGTAAGGGGGTAAATTACGATACCTTAGAAAATGCAATTACGCTTGATTTTTGTTTGTTTAAAGGTAGATGTGTAATAAAACTGAGAGAAATACCTGTTAGGGCAATTTTAGTGCCAAATTTAAAATTTTTTACAACATTTAAAAGTGAAACTTTGGTCTTAATGAGCGTCTCATGGATAGGAGTTATATGACTAGCACAAAAACCGTACCACTAAAAAAAATTTCCACCCCAAATATGTGAGGTTCGCCCCTAGAATTGGTAGGAAAAGCATTCATCTTTAATGCTATGATGCGTGTACCGATAACACTTAGATTCTAGAACATGCCATAGGACCATCCCGAATCCACAAGTGAGACTACATTCGTGTAGTTAGATTTACTACATGATAAGAGGCATTAGGATTAACCCATTGTTTTACACCTGTGTTTTTGTTATGATTACATTGACTTCATTGGTCAAGTAACTCTCCCACACCCTTAGCGTTGTACTCATTTTTAGTACACGATACCCCTAGTACACCCCTCCGAGCCTATCTTTTCGTTTCTAACTTTAAGCATCTTACTTAAAGGAAGAATTTGTTACACCCCACTTAAATGTACACCCAAATCGCCTTAGCCTACCTTGTATGCACTCACCTTTAGTGCATTATTGTGACAACATTTGTTTAAACCCTTAGTTAATTATCTAATTGATTACATGGTTGCTAAGTCGAGTCATATCCTTGTACATATTGTTTTGGAACGATTGGGACTCATGTGCTAAATATTTTAAAAGTACTCCAAGTGTTTTGATTATCTTAATTTGAGTCATTAGAATAGTTAATTGTAAAGTATGTAAAAGTTCAAGTGTAAGGGGAGAACCGAGGCCCCTATGGTGTATTATTTTGGATGGTAGGGCAAGAATGAAAAAAAAAAAATAAATAAAAATAAAAAAAAATAAAAAAAAAGAAAAAGAAATCAAAAAAATCAAGAAAAATACAAAAAAAATGAGAAAAAGAAAAGTAGAAAAAAACATACGGACTACCATCCTGTTTCTTTTTATGTTTTTATTAGTTTTTGATTAGCTTAAGTCGAGTCTAGTCTTAGCTTAGCAACGCCATATTGTACATGTAATTAATCAAGATCTTTAACTCGCCACCAGTAAAATATCCCTTTTCCAACAAAACTGTGATTATCATATCCCTACACCTCATTACAACCCTTTTTAAAGTCCTCTTTGATAGTTTATCTTAGGTACTTACGCCTAGTGGAGAAGGTTTTCGATCCTTTCCCAAGACTATGGTAATCTATTTGCTATGACAGGTAGTGAGAGATATTGTCCATTTCCATTTATGAGATATAATTCTATGACACCTGAGAGATGTGAGTATCTAAACATTACTTGTGAGGTGCTAGTATGTAATTTCCGTGCTTATTATGATTGAAGGGGAACGATTATTTGTTGTAATTACTTTTATATTAGCGTTAAATGACCCCTAACTTGTATTTTGATTAGAATAAAAGCGCATTTGCTTGAGGACAAGCAAATATCAAGTGTAAGGGTATTTGATGAGGCGAAAAGTGTACCGCTTTTTGGGGGTCATTTAAGCCCTAAATCGTATTTATTTGATCAAATATCGCCCTAAATCGTTCCTTTTGGCATTTTAGGTACTTTGGAGAGAAATTCTGGAAAAGGAAGCATTTTGGACGTTTTCGGAGCATAAAAGTGAAGAATTCGACAAAGTGTCAAAATCTGCTGGAACAGTACTCCAGACGGTGTCAAGACCATTCCTGACGGCGTCAGGCCTTGACGGGCCAGAACACAATTTTAAAGTTTAAAGGGGGACGACGTCAAGAAGGCTATCAAGAAACCCTAACCACGGCGAAGTGACGGCGTCAAGCACATAACGTGACGCCGTCATATCTGTTTTTCTATATATATTCGCATAATTTTTAGTCATATGTGTGGAACTTTTTAGAGAGAAACCCTAGACGATTTTTGCAGCTTTTTTAAGGGTTTTATACTCTTGGATCTCTCATGTTACATTGAAGATAAGTAATCAATTAATCATTCAATATTTTTATGTGTTGTTTGATTCTATCTTGTTCTTGTCTTTTGTTTAACACGCTAGGCTAGATTTTCTTTGTGTTTGCTTAGGTCTAATGAAACCTAATTATTAATTATTGATTGAATGGTGTGTTATTAATTTTATTGGATGGGTGATTATCGATGTTAGGCTTAAGAAAACTGGCAGACTTCCGGTTGGTAACATGCTTGAACGTCTTAAGAAACATGAACCAAGGTGTACTAAGGTTATTTTGATTGTATTTAATGCATGAGTGAATTCTAGTAATCCCATGTTAGGAGCTTCTTAGCCGGCTCGACATAGGAGTGACATACCCATCCCAACACATATTAAACACAAACATCCTAACATGACCATAAACAACTTATCATACAATTCCAACTTTGCGTTTCTAGAATTCAACTCATCTTCCAACCTTGACTTTGTAACCTTCATCTCTTCTTCCAACCTTGACTTCTCCAAAGCTAGTGCCTCAATCATTGGTCCATTATCCCTTCCTCTTTGCCTTTGAAAGAACCCATATACCAAGTCTTTGTAGTATTGACTTGGTAGGTCATCATCAAGAAACTCATACACTCGACAAAGTGTCACATTTTACATACCTCTTTCCTGGATTGGGCCTTGAGGTTGATGATTGCACCCTTAATTGACGATTACAGTGGCAAAAAAACTTAATCTTATCTCCAATTAAACGGGATTGGGCTGAACTCGATGTACTCATTTTTAGGGTTCTTGTCTTATTTTTTAGGACTGTTTGGGAATAATGGGGGAAGGGGGAAATGGGTGTGTGGGGTATGTTATTAAAAAGAAAATATTCCAAAGACTCACCCTCACCCAAAACTTTAGCAACTTGCCAAAAATGGCCCAACTCATTAAAAAAAAAGGAAACTTATATTATTAAAGGTTAATCCATGCCACGTCATCAAAGAGTTCATGTCAAATTCATTTGCAAGTGTGGGTTGTAGGCAATGTTTTGAAAACCGGGTTCAAAACGGGCACCGGGTCAACCGGTTTGACCGGTTGGACCGCCAGATCAACCCGGTTTTTAATTTATTATTTTTTTTATTTTTTTGACCGGGTCAACCCGGGTTTTTATGAAAAAATTTTGAACAAACGAAAGCCGGCCGTGTTTCGAGAACCGGGTTGACCCGGTCACTCAAATACCCGTCTAGTCACACCGGTTAACCCGACCGGGTCGACCCGGGTTTCAAAACACTGGTGGCTTTTAACATGGCACTTAACGAGAAAACTAACGAAAAATGGCTCTCGGTGGCTTTTTTGCACTTATACGTAATGTTAGTGGCTTTTTTGCACACCTTTGTGACTCGGTCCCATTTCTGCGATTTCGTGATAGTTTGTGACCATTTTTGCATTTTACCCTTTTTTCTTTGTTTGGATTTTTTGGATATTCCTTGTTGTATGTAGGGGTGAGTATCGGTCCAGGACCGGACCGGACCGACCGGACTGAGGACCAGACTGAATAATCCGTTAGCTTAGTGTAGCTTGGCTTGGGCCATTTCATGGAAATGGCTAAGTACTTATAGAGGGTTTCAGGCATGGTTGTGGCGCTACATCCCCACGAATTATGTAGTGACATGTGGTGTTTGTTTTAAATAAAACTGAATGTTGATGATTAAAAAAATAGCCTAATTCTATTATTTTTACATACATTAATTTATAAAAATATACCAGAAAATGAAGAAAAAAAAATCCTTATTCGGGTAAATCGGTCGAAAAGGTTGAAATTGGTCGCAATCGGTCGTAATCGTTCTAAAACGGTCTAAATCCGTCGAAATCTGTCAAAAATTGTCAACGTCGGTCAAACACTAGCGAAATCGATCAAAATTGATTGAAAACGGTCAAAAAAGAACGAAAACCTTACAAACGGATGATAACGTAAAAAAAATACAAAACATATAAAAATGTTGCATAGTATTTGTCTTATTTACAAAATCCAATGCACATGACCCATGACAAATGTTAATTACCCATTGTCGATCACCAATCATGTATTGGTCGATAACATGACACTATACGCCACTACAACCCAATGCACATGACCCATTACCCATGTTAATTACCCATTATCAACTGTCATGGATGTGTCGTAACATGACACTCTAAGCAACTATAACCCGATGCATATGACCCATATGATGTCAAATACCCATTATTGAATGTGACCAATGATAACCGAATGCATATGACCTATGACCATGTGAATTAGCCATTATCACCAGTCATGCATGGATTGCACCGGCTTAATTGGTAGGTGTATAGTTATAGTGTGAATGTTATATGAAATAATGTATTTGAAGTTATTAAAGGCGGTCGTGCATGGGTTACACCGGCTTGGTAGGTGTATAGTACCGTTTGTCATAGACACTAAGAAGCAACTATGCAGGGACCTCCCAATCATGTTATCTGGGATCGAGAAAGTTTGAACTCGGCTTGAGCTTGACTCGAAAAGCTTGATTTATCTGTAAAGATGTATTTTCTTACACAAATTAAAATTGAAATATATAATATAATCTAAGAATTGAATTCCGTTCGACTTCAGCTCGAAAAGCTTGATACATTCATAAATAAATATTTACACTTAGTACACTTACATATTTATATAAAAATAATGATAATTATTCTTATTAAAAATAAAAAAAACATATTTTATATTACTTACAAGCTCGAGAACTCAACAATAACTCGAGTCAACTTATATAAGATTGAGGTCAACTCATTAAATTTTATATTACTTACAATCTCCAAAATTTTAACCATGCGCGCTCAAGATCCGCCCCTTTTTCCCCAAAAATTTCAATCTCCCGCTCAAGATCCCGCCCCTTTTTCCCCAAAATCAAAACACTAACACTTACACTAGTCAGATCTATCTTCTATCTATTCATCTCTTCTCCTTCTCTCTAAAACCGACTCACACCACTGCCACACTTCACCGCCTTATCTCGCCGTCGTTCCACCAACCATCGCTCCTGCACGCCATCACCGTCATCAATACAAGGGAACTGTATGGGAGAGTTTGTTTGCTTCGGTGTTGTTTGGTTCGAGATAACCACCACATCCACCACCATCACAGTCGAGCCACCATCACCCTCATCCCAGCTATCCTACTCTGATAATGGGTATGCTCAAACACATATTTAATTTATATTTTCTTAAATGTGTAATCGAATATAAAATTATTTATATTGATTTTCGTGGATTAATTAAAACTAGCCTAAAACATGTTTTTTATTATAAATTCGTGTAGTGGTAATCGTTGCAGGTAGACTTATTAAGACGACATAGTTTTCCTATTTATTGGAATGGAGACAATTGATGTGTTCTAAGAGGCCACTGTTTTGCTCGTAAAGGGAGTCTTGATTGTTTTCCACTCCGGGAGGATGTTGCTGAACAGTTGGAGTTTGCTTATCGCAGTCGCGTAAGTGATCTATTAAAAGATTAACATAACAGCTGTTATATAGGAAATTAACTCAAATAAGGTTGTTGTTTGTGAAACTGCTTCATTTGTACCAAATGTGACTGATTTGCTTGCTTGGTAATTAATGTGTTTGACATTTATTTGTTCCAGGTTTGGCACTAAAGAAAATTTCAACCATCTGGATTATTTGTTGCCCGAGTTTATATACACTTGCCTACCCCGGTATGTTGGTTTTTGATGCTAAACTTATATTTGGTACATTTAATTTTGTCGTCTTTTATGTTAGCATTAAGCACGTTACTTGTTTCTTGCAGGGGCTTCATGCTATTTTCACGGGAGAGGATGATACATGGGATGCCAGGCTAAAAATTCCCTCATCTGGATTTTCTGGCATAGTTCATTTTCGAGGGACTGGAATTAAACTGAGGCATGGGTATTCTCCATCTCAGTCACCAAGCCAACCCATGTATATTTTTACTGTTTCATGGTTGGTAGATCTTATATTATGCAGCGTTATTAGTGCCTTGTTTTCTTACAGTTCATAATATCTGTTTATAGGATGAGTAACGTCAGCAGATAGAGGAAGAAATGGACGATTATTATTCACAGGTAAAACTAATGGCGTTTTTGTCAGGCTCTATGTTTATAATACTTTCAAGCTCAATTTATGGTTATAACTCAGTCTAATTGGGAATTCTTCTAAGAAAGCCCCTTCTTCAAGTCAGCATTCTGGGGTCCTAACTTGTTTAATGGAACAGGTAGCTAACCATCCTGCTGCCAGCTGGGATGACGGCAATGCATTTGAATCTTCTGAAGCAGAAAAAGAATTCCAAGATAAGGTATACCAAGTTGGTTTACTAACCTTTTGTACCATTGTAGGTTTTAGGTGCTATTCTGGACTGGTGCATGTTTTTTTTCATTTCGTAATACTGTAACTTCTAACCATATCATTGTGACTGTTTGCGATCCCCATTAAATTCATATAGATATGATTAATAACACTAAACTGTCTGCTCATTTTGTTCTACAACTGCAGAAAAATGAGTATTTGAATGCAGATGACACATCAGACCGCTTTTTCCGTCGGCTCTTGGTAAATTTTTTCTTATCTCTAAATTGCGTATTGTATATTTATATGTGCTTCTAACTTTTGTCTTTTCTACTTAAAACAGAGACGGAGAATATCCAGATGATGAGATTATTACAAAAGTTAGTACTGCTGTTAGTTCTGTTAGTACTGCTAGTACAAAGTTACGACTGCTCGAAGTTAATGCTGCTAGTGTATTAGTTACAACTGTTAGTTATAAGTTAGTATTGTTGTTTCATATAGTTAGTATTGCTTGTATGATATGTATTAATTGTTTATGAAAAAGATTAATGATACTTAGGAAAGTATTGTAAGCCGACTAGGACTCCTTGGTATATAAAAGGAGGTCCTAGGGTATAGAGTTAAATACGAATTTTATATTTACAATTTTATTGTATTTGAATTTGTTTTGAAATATATTTGAATTTGTTTTGATATAATATATATTTATTTCTTAAATGTGACTAAAAGATGTATATAGTCACACTTATTAACAGTTTTGGTCACTATTTGCTTTATTCGTTGTGTGACTAAATGTTACAAAAGGCCACACAAACATAAAATTCATGTGGCCATTGGATGATCAATAGTCACACAAAATACAAATTTCTTCACTTTAAACAGCATATGGTCACACTTATTAACGCTTTTGGCCACTGTTTGATTAATTGTATGTGACTAAATACCCAAAACAAACATGGTTTGCGTGACTAAATATTACAAAAGGCCACACAAACATAAAATTCATGTGGCCATTGGATGATCAATAGTCACACAAAATACACATTTGTTCACTTTAAAGAGCATATGGTCACACTTATTAACACTTTTGGCCACTTTGTTTTAAATTGTATGTGACTAACTCCAAAAAAGCAACACCCATTGTGTGACTAAATCATCACAAACGTCACACTTATTGTATATTCATGTGGCCAAAGGACGGGAAATAGTCACACAAAATACACATTTGCTCACTTTAAAGAGCATATGGTCACACTTATTAACACTTTTGGCCACTTTGTTTTAAATTGTATGTGACTAACTCCAAAAAAGCAACACCCATTGTGTGACTAAATCATCACAAACGTCACACTTATTGTATATTCATGTGGCCAAAGGACGGGAAATAGTCACACAAAATACACATTTGCTAGAAAGACTCATCTCAAATGTCACATATGTTATATATTTATGTGGCCAAAGGACGAACAATAGTTACTCTCAAAAAATATTTGTGTGACTATAAGGTATTTACGGTCACTGATAATGACTAATCCAATAAAACTTGTGCTAATTTGTCGCACATATTCGGGGTTTTGGTCACTCTTTTTCGATGAAAAAGACCACGAACTCAAGAATGTGACCATATGCCACCTACGGTGGCGGGACCTTTGGTGACACACGACGAAAAAAACGTGTGTGACTATATGCATATCGTCACACATTTTGGGCGTGACCGATACAACTTTTTGTACCAGTGTAAGGAGTAAGGAAATCTAAGTAAACATATTTTTCTCTCATATAAGTTTCACAACCATTTACTTTTTCTTCTTACTTTATTTTATTTGCATAAGTAGTTATTTGGGTTAGTTGACTAGCAACTAATTCCGCCCACTCTTCTAATACCTGAGATTTTTACTTGCTTTCATTAAATATAAAAATACAAAAAGAATCATCCCTCAACCCTTAGACCTAAATTAGAGTAGTTTTCAATCCTAACGACACTATTCCCCGAGAGAACGATCAATCCCCCGGTACTTGCCACTTCACTATACTACATGGGTCAGGTACACTACCTGGTGGGGGTTGTAAGCTTCTCAAGATCCCTTGAGAGGTAAACTTTATTGCGAAGGTTGCAAAACCCACGTATCAGTTAGGCTTAAGAAAACTGGCTAATCTCCTATACGGTAACTTGCTTGAACGTCTTAAGAAACGTAATCGGATGTGTACTACGGTTTTATTGTTTGTATTAAATTCATAAGTGACTATTAATGAGGCCATGATAGGATACTAAACGTGTAGTCATAAGAAGAGATAGAAGCTTATAGAGTTGGGGAAGATCGTACACGGCCCCACGAATTGTATTAAGGAATGCAACCCTTCACCCATGCAATTGTGACAAACCAATTAATCAATAAAAGATAACTAAGGAGTAAGGAAATCTAGGTAAACACGTTTTCTCCATATAAGAAGTTCCCACCAATTTATTTTCTTATTATTTTATTTTTATTGCATAAGTAGTTATTTGGGTTAGTTGGCTAGCAACTAATTCCGCCCACTCTTCCAATACCCGAGATTTTTACTTGCTCTCCATAAAATATAAGAATACAAAACGAATCATCCTTCACCTCTAGACCTAGTTAGATTAGTTTCAATCCTAACGACACTATTCTCCGAGAGAACGATCAATCCCCCGGTACTTGCCACTCACTATACTACATCGGTCAGGTACACTGCCTAGTGGGGATTGCAAGCTTCTCAAGATCCATTAAGAAGTAAAACCTTTTGCAAGGTTTGTTGGGAATTATTTGTGACAGACTTAAAAGTCTGAATAGTTTAGTTAAGTCGAGTAGATAGTTAAGTCTGCCAGTACTAAGTTAAGTCTGGTAACTTATAGTTAAGTTTGTTTATGTTAGTTCAGTTAAGCATGTTTTGCTGAACAAGTTAGATATCTTAGGAGATATTATAGGAAGGGATATGCACGTTGTTAGATATCTTAGGAGAAGATATGCATGCATCCTTTCACATGTTTGTAGAATTAGGGTTTCCTTATAGTATAAAAGGAACCCTATGGCATTGAGTTCTATGCCAAGTTTTTAAGAGATTAATAGAATATAAAGTTAGTAATTCTTTGTGTTGTTCTTACTGCTTGTGTTAATATTCCGCGTTAACATCAAGAATACATTGTTTAGAGTTTCTCATATAGATAGTTTAGATTTATCCAAGGTATCTATTGTCTTACAAAGGCTGTTAAGATCCAAATCTTTGGACCTACAAGTGGTATCAGAGCCTCGCTGAGGGACTCTAGGTAAGAAGAAACACAAATCCACACACTACAACCACTCAAACACTCACCAAAAATTCCAAAAAGATGTCTAAACCTGTTGATGAATTCTCTAGCCGTCACAGTGATTCTGATGCTGATGAATCAAACCATGAAGATGCTGTCTCTGACAATGAGAAGCCAAAGCATCAACAGCAGCTTGTGCCTGTGGCCAATATCAAACTCCTAATTCTTAAGAAGGAAGAGTATGATATATGGGCAATGGAGATTGAACATTATCTGGAATACATAGATAATGATGTGAGGAAAGTCATACAGAATGGTAACTCAAAGAAAATGATCTCTGTAGGCAAGGATGGTACTGTTAAAGTGCTTCCACCAGTCACTGCTGCAGAGATACATGCTGTAGAGAAAGAAAGGAAAGCTAGGACCATTCTTCTGATGGCCATTCCAAAAGAACACCTAAGAAGTTTCCATGGGATGGATGATGCCAAAGAGATCTGGGAAGCAATTCAAATCAGATTTGGAGGGAATGCCAATTCCAAGAAGATGCAGAAGGCTATACTTAAACAGCAATTTGAGGCATTCACAGTGAGCAGTTCTGAAGGGCTTGAAAAGGGTTATGAAAGGTTCCAACACCTACTCTCTCAACTAGAAGCTCATGGTTCTCCTGTATCTACTAAAGATGCAAACCATTAGTTTCTTAGATCTATGCCTCAAGAATGGACAAATGTGACCATGAGCATGAGGCTAAAAGAAGGTGTTGATGATTGGTCAATTGATGATTTGTTCAACAATCTTAGGGTTTTTGAACAAGACATCAAAGGAAGCTCAAAACCATCTTCAAGTGCAGCTAATGTTGCCTTTGTTGGACAAGGCAAGACCAGTACTAACAGAGTTAGTTCTGGCAGTTTTAATTCTGGTAGTTATGCTTCTTCTTCTAACAACATAAAGGAGAGAGATAACCCTGCTGGTTTTGCTGATGGAGTTCTCTACTCTCTTTTTGCAAAGAGATCTCATACATGATGATCTTGATCAGATTGATGATGTTGATATTGAAGAAATGGATATCAACTGGCAACTGGCCATGATTGCACTCAAGATGAAAAGGTTCTTCAAGAAAACTGTAAAAAACATTAAATACAATGGAAATAAGCCAGTTGGTTATGATAAGTCAAAACTTGTATGCTGGAAGTACAACAACAATGGTCAATTTGCTAGAGAATGCACAGCAAAAATGACTTCTGAAGAGAAGAAGAAGAGGATGTATCCAGAGGAGGTGCACAAGAACGAGACAAGCTAGGTTGGTCTGCTGACAATGGATGATGGCATTATCAATTGGGTGGAGCACACTGAAGAGGAGGAATCTACCAACCATGCTCTAATGGCCATAACCTCTAACTCTGAGGTATCTCTATGTTCTAAACTGTGTATTGATTCATACAAAAATGTTAAAGCTATGTGTGATGAACAAAAAAATCAAATAGAAGAACAGGAGATTAAAATACTTGCCTATGAAAATGGTGTCAAAACTTTAGAAGCTCAGGTTGATAAACTTCAAACACAACTAGCCAATTTAAACCAAAAACTTACTTTTCAGGCTAATGAGATATATGCTAAAGATGAAAAACTGAAAAAGTATAGGAGAATTGGTGAAAAAGCTCTTAAAGATAAAGAAGAATTACAACAAATAGTAGATAAATGGAAAAATTCTTCTCAAAATTTGTCAAAGTTAATAAACAGTGGCATGAGCTCAACATGTAAAATTGCTCTAGGTTATGAGATAAAATCAGATAGTGAGGTTCTAAGCTATGAAAAAGAGATGGATAGAAGCATGTTTACTGGTTCAAATACTGACTTGGCTGATTCAATTGTATATAGTAGATACTTAAAAACAGATAACTACAAAGGCGTTCCACCTCCTTTAACTGGAGACTACACTCCTCAACCTGAGAAAGAATTTGATGAATCACTATATGTTTATGGTAAAAAGGACCTCAAGTGCCTGAAACAAAGGTCTTAGAAGATAAAACTAGTGAATACTCTTGTTGGCTCTATTATTGATTTGATGATACAAAACAAGAAGAATGAAACATGAAGGGCTTGAAGTGACAAGAAGGAATTCTACAAAAGATGGGAAGGACTTGCTTGCAAAAGAAGTTTTATTTATTAATCCTTCGTAGTATTTGGTAAACCCTAATATCTCTCTATATAAAGAGACATAGGGCGTAGGATTTAATTAACAAGTCTTCCACAATGTAGACGTCTAGCAAAGGTGTGTGTGTGTAACCTAGGCGTAGGAGATAAACGCCTAGGGTTTAGTGTTTTAGTTTAGATAGCATGTTCTACTTGATCAAGGTAGAACATGTTAAGTAGTTTGTAATCGTTAGAGAAGTGAATGATAATGAAAAACCTTGTTCATGATAACGTTAATTCATTGTTTGAATATTCCGCTTTCGTTATTATGTGTTCCTAGATATTAAATAATATTAGACATCGTCTAAGAGTCTTCAACGATCTTATCAATTGGTATCAGAGCCTGGGGCTCTCGATATCTAGGATTATCAAGGTTTTTGTTGTCGTTGATGAGCTGATTTGAAGCAGGTTTGGTCGATTTTTAAGGGTTCTTCATGTATCGATCATATTGTTTGGTTTTTATTGAAAAAAAAAGGCAACAAAAAGGTATTCTCTATTTAATTCCCAATCATGGGACGGTGTATATTAATTTGTTCATTCACGATTGGGATTTGATGCTTTCTATACTGATTGGCTGTATTAAGGTAATTTATTTACCTCGTCCTTTTTGATGTCGAAGTATTTTTATTATTTATGGTCACTGAGGTGTTCACATTCCTACCTCATGTCAATTAAATATTGTGGGTCAAACATACTACTAATGATCAGATCTTGGTCATTCGGCTTCGTGGTATTTGGTATTCAAGACTACTAAATTGTCATTTATTGATTGAGGTACGAATTGGTGAAAACTGATTTGGATGTGGTGACTATAAGATTATACGTAGATAAATTGATTCCTTTTGCTACAATTAATGCTCATTAGTTGGTCGGTGGTATTGTTTTATTGTTTAATCAATTGAAATTAATGCTCATCAATTGTTAGAATAAGATACGCATATGATTTAATGAGGATACTGATGATATGCATCGTGTTGAGGAGTAAGGTTATCGACTTTTGTTTCTGTTTTTGGTCGAATGAATTTTTTGGTGGAGCAGAGAAGTTGCAAAAGTGTTGTCGTGTTTTGCAAGTTGTGAGAACACTTTGGATTATATTTATTACCTCGAACAGTTTTCAATGGTCAGGCCATGGGATGATTGTTATACAGATTAATGGGTTGTTTATTCATCATAAGGTTTATTATTTTCTCAATATTCATCTCATCGTGGGTTGATTGATGAAGTCGGTGAAAGAGTTAATAAGTGGGTCTGTGTACTGAATTTAATATGTTTTGTGGATCGGTGCTTAATCTCATAACCTCGTCCTCACTTAATGATCGCAAATCATGTGTGGGCTTGATTATTATTATATTGCACTCATGGGTCAGACATATGTAAAGTTGTTGATTGGTACATATTGATTTATGCTGAATTAATGTTGTTATCGTTTATCACATAACTTGTACTGGTCGAGCATTATGGATTTACAAGATTATTAATTAATACGAGAGTCGGTGGAGAAAAGAGGATTTTTGTTTATTGATTGGATGACTTATCATGGGAACCTCGTACTGATAATATAATGGGTCGGTCATACGATTAATGAATATTGTCAGTTTGTTGTTATCTGTATGGAAATTCAAGACAAACTTGTATCATGATTTTGATTATTAAATTGTTTATCATGGGGTTGATGCTGCTACGCTGGAGATTTTATACTGCTCTACCTAATGTAAAGCTTAAGTTCAAAGTACTGATGTCACTACCAACGTACTGCTCGAATGCAAGGTACTGCTGATGTTTATCTCAAAGTACTGCCCGTATCTCTCAAGGTACTGCTCGTTTATATTCAAAGTACTGTTGTTCGTTTTCAAAGTACTGCTAGCTTTTCAAGGTACTGCTAGCTTTTCAAGGTACTGCTAGCTTCTCCAAGGTACTGATTCTTTCAAAGTACTGCTGTGATTTATGGAAGCATGTAAGAGTTTTATGGTTCAATATCTATGCATGGTTTACGAGCAGTAAGGGGAATTCGAGATGAGTTTGATTGGTTTTGGATTACACACACAGAATGGTTATTTGATTCACACACACAGGAAGAAGTTTATGATCTTAAAGGTTTCAAAAGGCTCGTTATTTGGTTTATTTGATTAATTGATTACGAAGAAGGTTGAATATCATTTATTTGATGTTGTAGTTGAGTTTCACAGGTGCGTGTTCTTATCATATCTCAAGGTGGGTGTTACACTTTGGAGATAACTTGTCCGTGCTTTATTGTTGTGACAAAGACTTGATGAATCTAGCAAAGGTGTGTGATCTACAAACTGAAGGTGCTCAATGCTCACATTTGCTATCACTTAAAGGAGTTACATTGTAGTGCTCAGTGTCTCATATTAGTTGAGGATTTTGTCAAGAGGTTGCGGTCTACTTATACTATTGTTGTTCTGGTATGAGTTTGGAGTCACGTGGTTAGTACAAGATATAAGACACAAGTTTGGGTTGTTCTACTTCTTCATCAAATTTGTTATATTTGATTTTCTTCATCAGTGATCATTACAAGGACCTTACAGAATTGAAGATTCAAGAGATGGTAAACATATTGGTTTCAGGGGAAGCTTATTGATTAAATGTTCAACCATCTACATGCACCACTCAAGGGGAAGTGTTTGATTCTTACTATTGTTGATCACTATTACTACTGCTAGTTGGAGTTTTCTATTGTTTTGGATTCATTTTTCGTAAGCATTTTGGTGTTCTTCATGGAGGGCAATTTGAAAAATTGGAAGGCTTTGATTAGAAGTGTGGTATTGGTTCGTGGTGGTCAAGATCATTATTTTCATATGTTCCCTATTTGTTGATAACAAAAAGGGGAAGAGATTTTAGAGTGGCATAGCATGACTTAAGGGGAAGACAAGATTGTTTCATTCATGGTGAGATTTTATCTCAATTTCTCTACTTCGTCTAGGGAAGTTCATACAAAAAGGTGTTTGTTTTGTCATCATCAAATAGGGGAAGATTGTTGGGTCTATTATTGATTTGATGATACAAAACAAGAAGAATGAAACATGAAGGGCTTGAAGTGACAAGAAGGAATTCTACAAAAGATGGGAAGGACTTGCTTGCAAAAGAAGTTTTATTTATTAGTCATTCGTAGTATTTTGTAAACCCTAATATCTCTCTATATAAAGAGACATAGGGCGTAGGATTTAATTAACAAGTCTTCCACAATGTAGACGTCTAGCAAAGGTGTGTGTGTAACCTAGGCGTAGGAGATAAACGCCTAGGGTTTAGTGTTTTAGTTTAGATAGCATGTTCTACTTGATCAAGGTAGAACATGTTAAGTAGTTTGTAATCGTTAGAGAAGTGAATGATAATGAAAAACCTTGTTCATGATAACGTTAATTCATTGTTTGAATATTCCGCTTTCGTTATTATGTGTTCCTAGATATTAAATAATATTAGACATCGTCTAAGAGTCTTCAACGATCTTATCAACTCTACCTGTCAATCTAATGACAGTGAAGAGTCACTTGGAAACACCTCTGAGTCCTCTGAATCAGAACCTGAAAGTGTGTCAAGTGAAGTGTCAAGATCTAATTCTGTTAAAAGTGATAAACCTGTTGTATCTGAACCTAAACAAAAACCTGTTGAACCTAGTTGTGAAACTCACTTAAAATCTCCTAGGAAACAAGTGAATAAACCATAGACACCAAAAAGGGAAAAGAATGATAAATGAAATAGAGTGTTAGGAGGAGGTTATGTGTATACTCAGAAGAAATGTTTTGGTGTAAAAGCATTAGTCATTTGATAAAAGATTGTAACTTTCAGGAAAGAAGAATGGCTAAAGAAAATGAGTTGAGAAAACAAAAGATGGTCAATACTGGTAATAATGTGGTTAAACCTGTATGGAATAATGTAAATAGAATTAACCATGCTAATCAGTTTATCCCTAGACAAGTTCTACTCAATACTGGTAACACAAATGTTAATTCTGCTCTTTTAAGGTTAATACTGGTCATTCCAAAATTAATTCTGGTAGACCAAATGTTAATACAGGTAGAAACCATGTTAAACCTGTTGGGCACAGGTTAATCCTGTTCATCCCAAGGGTAATACTGGCTATTATAGACCAAGACAACCAATTAAACCATAGATAAATCAAGCTAATTATATAAATCACTTTGCAAAATCTTCTTCACCTATGAGAAGACCTATTTCACAGGCGAACAATTTTAACCAAAGAACAAATTTCTCCAAATCAAAATCACATGTGAGAAGATACATTGAAAATAATACAGCTAAGATCTCAAACTCTTATGCTGTAAAGGGTAAAGGGGGGTCTCCTACTAGAGACTTAGACTGTTGGAAATGGGACCCATTAAAGAATGAACTTACCTATAAGTCCCAATGCAGTATCAATGGATCTTGTTCTTACAAGACTTACAAGTATGTAGATCCACAAAATGGACCCAAGCATGCACAGGCCTGGGTCATTAAGAGAAACTAATCTCTTATTTCTGTGCATGATCATCCACTCAAGAACATGGGAAACAGAGGTATATTTGACAGTGGATGCTCAGGGCACATGTCTGGTAACAGGGAACACATAAAAGATTTTGAAGAATTCAAAGGAGGATCTGTTACTTTTGGAGGTAGCAAAGGCTACATCACTGGTAAAGGTAGAATTGTTGTTGGCAATTTAGAATTTGACAATGTCTCTTTTGCAAAAGAACTTGGGCAATTCAATCTTTTCTCAATATCACAAATCTGTGATAAGCAGCTAAAGGTTCTTTTTACTAAAACTGAATGTTTTATGTTGACTTCTGACTTTAAGATGCCTGATGAAAGTCAGATACTCTTAAAAGCTCCTAGACAAAACAATATGTATAGTTTTGATATGAAGACATCTGCACCTGCAAAAAGGTTTTGCCTATTTGTTTGCAAAGCTATATTAGATGAATCTAAATTATGGCACAGAAGATTAGGTCATATAAATTTCAAAAATCTTAACAAACTTGTGAAGGGAAACCTTGTCAGAGGTCTACCTTCCAAGGTTTTCAAGAATGACCATGATTGTGTAGCCTGCCATAAAGGAAAACAACATATGGCCTCTTGCAAGGCCAAACCTGAAAGATCCATTTCTAAACCATTACATATGCTGCATATCGATCTCTTTGGGCCTACTTCTGTAAAGAGCATTAATCTTGCTCAATATTGTCTAGTTATCACTGATGACTGTACCAGGTTTTGCTGGGTCTTCTTTTTGTCCTCTAAGGATGAAACTCATGGCATTATTCAAAACTTCATTAGAAGGATTGAAAATCAACTTGATCATAAGGTCAAAATTATTAGATCAGATAATTGGACTGAATTTAAGAACAAAAGTATGCTTGAATTCTGTGGAAACAAATGAATAAAACAAGAGTACAGTAATGCTAGAACTCCACAACAAAATGGAGTTGCTGAAAGAATGAATAGGACACTCATTGAGGCTTCCAGAACTATGCTTGCAGATTCACTCTTACCTACTACTTTTTTGGGTTGAAGCAGTTAATACTGCTTGTTATGTTTTCAATAGAGTAAGGGTGACTAAACCTCAAAACAAAACTCCTTATGAACTATTGTTTGGTGAAAAGCCAATGATCAGCTACGTAAGACCATTTGGGTGTCATGTTACTATTCTTGATACACTTAGTGCTCTTTGGAAGTTTGATGGCAAGTCTGATGAAGGATACTTAGTTGGATACTCAACTACCAGCAAGGCTTACAGGGTGTACAATCTGGAAACCAAAAGAGTTGTTGAAAATCTCCATGTTGATTTTCTGGAAGAAAAACCTAATGTACAGGGACTGGGTTATAGATGGATGTTTGACATTGATTATTTAACTGACTCTATGAACTATGTTCATGTATCCTTGGAGAATCAAGCTAACTCTACTGCAGGTTCCTCAAATGATAATAATAGTGCAGGTACCACAAATGAGGTGTCACAACCCACAATTTCAGGTCATTTTCCAAGTCTCTAGAAACTCATATTCATCGTTTTCCATTCCATTGACATCATTCATTCCCGAGGGGAAACTCATTTTCTTGAACATTTCTCATTTCATCGTAAACGGAGTTTACGAATATTCATGCATTAACATTCAGAACATGTCTCATGGGCTAGGATTAGTCCACATTTCATCATCATAACATTGCATGCTATTCCACTCGTAAGATTTTCAAGTATTTATGTTTGGCTCATTTTACTATTCACTTACGGTCGAATTTTTAAGTAAAACGCTAATGCGCGATCACAACATGGGATTTACACGTCCGATATTCCTCATTTTATTCCCGACATGTTTTTAAGTTCATTTTGATGTCCCGGAGGTTTCAATGTTCATTTACCCGGTATTTTGGGAAATTCGTCATTTTATTACGTAACTTACGTTAACTTACGACGGTTTTAGCTTTAACTAACTAATTTTCGTCCTAACAACCGGCAATTGTCCCGAGCATGTTTTTATCACTTATATAACTCCAAGACATCCCGACCAAGTAAATCCTAACTCATTTCTATCATTTCCGGTTTCCATGTTTACTTATGACACTTAACACAAAACATTACATAAGCAACTAACACTACAAATCATCCACTTGCACTCAACAATTAAATCAACAAACCCCCCCCCCCACCGGCCACCCCCCCCATACCAACCCATCACATGCCCATTAATGCTCCAACTACCCCAAAAATATCTAAACACCCAAAACTCATCTCATTTTCTTATAATTTCAAGTTAAACAAAAGTTTTATTTCTCTCCTTCTTCTTCCTTGGTGGCCGGCCAACACACACAAGAGGGGGATTCACCATTGTTTTTGCAAGATCAAGTTATAATCAAGTCACTTTTGTCATCCACTTCAAGACCTTGTAGTTTATTCCAAGCTTCCA
>LBNU01002612.1:16417-35854 GCA_014162995.1 Artemisia annua | reverse complement strand
CTTTATGCACTTATGTAACGTTTGATCAATGTATGACTTTGTTTTAAAACTTGCAACAATACTTGGGGACCTATGTTTTGTGAACTCTGATTTTATTTATGATCAAACGTGTATTTTCTAAACGACACTTTAGGTCGTTCAATATAATCTTGTGATGAGATGCCATGAAAGTTACACCCGGGTATTCAAATCCGCTGCCCATAACAGGTAAATTCAGGGTGTGACAGTTCTCATGTATTATATGTAAAAGGAACAATCATAAATAATACAACAAATCAAGTACATGGTAGTTATTCATATGAGACCATCATAACTTATTACTTATCAGTCTAAAGTTTACACAATGTTGTGAACATGTTTTATAATAGTTTAAATATTAATAGATATTTGTTAAATATTAAATATTAATAGATATTTGTTTTCTTTAAAGATAAAATATGTTAAATCTTTAAATGAGCCATCCTTTATATGCTACAGACTTGCATTTATAAATGTAACGACTACATCGACACTTTATATTAGCATCCTATATATCATTACTAATTTATATATGCTATCTTTTTGAGCCACCTGCTATAGTTGATACCTCAACAGCATAACACCATCGACTTATAATAAATTGACAGGGAAACTATATGTATAGCTACGTAACGACTCAGGCACATGCAAAATCCCAACAACTATTGATTTAGGGTAAGCTACTGATACACGTACTCACTATCACCGGCCGATAACGCAGACATAAAAAAGGTTACCTTGGAATGGTTCTTTTCCTCTTCTTTTTGTATTTTCGCAAACTGTTTCGAACCATGCTTAAAGATTATGTTTCATAGCGAATAGATAAGTAACACGGGGTAAATATCTGACGGAAATAATCCAGAAATATTAACATTATTTCTTTTTAAAATAAATAAATAAATAACTCACGTCATCATAAAGAAAAAACTTTTTCTTTTTCTTTTCTTGGGACGCAGTTGTATTCCATATTCGATTATCAACGGTGGCTGCAATTCAGTAAGTTGTTAATCCAAGGAATATCATAGTCACAAAATGGATAATATGAGCAATGAATTGAATAATATATGTAAATATGACTATATAAGGAAATAGTCGAATCAAGTCATCAACAATACAGCGGTCAATAAATGTTCCAGAAAGTTACTTATCGGATCACCTCGAGTGACTGAACTTGCACAACAGTCATTTTTATTAATGATTGATTGGGTGATAATTAATAAGCTCCGACGATTTTATATGTTTTGTGAAATATTCTGGTAGAGACCATGTCCATCCCGTTGTATGCTATTGGAGCGTACATCCACTTATCATCAGAACCCAGGACTTGCAAGAATGCAAGAAGATTATTAGACACTGGTAAGTGGTAACATGTTTTAACCTTTAAGTCAGTTAAAAAAATAGGCTTTTTTCATTTTCTTTTTAATGACACGATATGATATATAATATAATCTTAGTCTCTACTAATCTTACCTTGATTTGAAGCTGCAAGAACTTCACATAATTATCTGCTTCTTCAAGCATTGTGCTGATGTCAAGATTTGTACCATGTGGCACAAAGGTGTGAAGAGTTTTAAATCTTCATTAATTCTTTCTCTATGTTTATGTCAAACTGAAAACGAAACCCATAATAGCTTATTAACTCAAATACTAAGCACACGCATCAGTTTGTAGAAATATATAAAGTGAATAATGCACCCTAAATTATAAAAGCTTACCCTGGAATAGATGCTTTGGGGGCCGGTTGCAGCGCCTCTGCTAGTTCTTGGTTTCGCATCTGGGTTATATGCTCCTCCCTTTAATTCTTAAGAAACATTTGAATCAATCTCAAAGCTGGGTTATATGGCCTATACTTAAATATTAAAAACAGAGAAACAATTCGATTATGGTTGCATTGCATGTAAGCCAGTTTACCTTGTTGTAATGCATGTTTTAATCGGCCAATCGTTACCTAAGCTTTCGTGCCAATTCCTTCAACATCCACTACAGTTCCATCTCACCAGTAACATGTTTTAACCTTTAAGTAAGTTAAAACATAGGCTTTTTTCTTTTTCTTTTTAATGTCACGATACGATATATAGTATAATCTTAGTCTCTACTAACCTTACCTTGATTTGAAGCTGCAAGAAGTTCACATAATGAACTGCTTCTTCAAGCATTGTGCTGGTCAAATTTTGTACCATTTGGCATAAGGGTATAAAGAGTTTTAAGTCTTTCATTAATTCTTTCTCTTCATTTATGTAAAAGTGAAACCGAAACCCATATTAGCTTATTAACTCAAATACTAAACACACGCATCAATTTGTTGAAATATATAAAGTGAATAACACACCTAACTGTCATCTCTACAAAAGTCAGGTATGTACGATAAGTTCTTTTAGCTTACCAGTTTATGGTCAAACGTTACACATAAGGTATTTACAGCATGACACCCTGATCCGTTCTTTTGGCAATAGTAGTTACAGCTCACTTGTACCAAAAGTTATATGCTACCTATAACTCGTCCTTTTTGCCAGGTTGAATCACAACTATGAGTTTGACTAATGACTAAAAGTATGTTGCACTAATTTTAGGTGTCATTATACATCTAATGCCCAAAAGTAGCCTGTACTAATTTATACAGTTAGATGCACTAAAGCTCATCAGTTGAATCTGATTGAGCTGTATGAACAAAAACTATGATAATCGACACTAAAGCTCATCAGCTGAATCTGATTGAGAACCTGTGACAGGCAATGCTGAGACATGAGCATGCTGTCAGAACTTGTTGGTTCCCTTTTAGCAGGTTTCCCAGTATTTTCTCCAGCTAAAAGATCATGCAATTGGCTCTTTTTGCTCTTCTGATTCAGAGAACCTAAGCAACACTAAGCTTAGAACAGACCCAGTCTTTCTTATTGTCCCTTTTATCTGAATTTGCAACTACACCAGCCCATGGAGTAGATACATTCATAGACCCTACAGATGTTGAAATATCGGTAACACTCATTTCTAATTGTTCCTGTGCATGTGCTCTCCACTGTTCTTCCTGCTGAAAACACTCGGCATATTGAACTCCACATCTGTAACTTTCTTCAATTCCGATTCAAATTGCTTTGGCTGTTATGTTTTAGATGTTGCCTTAGAGGACTTTTTGTTTCTTTGACTAATTTTTCTGAAGATTTTTTAACCTGAGGTGTTTCAACAGCTTTGGTTTCTTTTGGAGCATCAATTAGGATGTTGAGTAATGGGTCAAACACACAAAATGGGTACTTTTCTGGTGGTATGGGTCAGGGCTGCTAATGGGGGTGTTTAGATTTAATTGATAATCAAACTACTCCTATTTGAAGTTTCAATAATCTATAACGTTTAAACACCTAATTCGAGATCATTAAAAATATGAATATGAGTACTCTTTACATAGTTCATGTCCATATTTGGCATACACAACCATAAGCAAAGACATATTCGGCCAATTCGCTAACAATAATTGGTAGTGAGCTTGATAATCTTAGTATTCTTCCTTACAACTAAAACGAATGTCGTTTATATATAGTCATAGAGATGGAGCATTTACGGTTTATAATATTAACATAAAAAATACAAAAAAACGACTTACTTGGTGATCTGGATTTGTTAAGACGTAACTTCTAGACTTTGCACATACATAAAACCATTTGTTGGGCATAATAGACCTGCCAGTATCTACGCAACATAAGAACTCCATGTCAAATTTTAGCAGAACCCAATATGAACATAATACATCATTAATCACGGACCAAATGATGCATCCAACGTTATTTGTAATAATCTCACTTGGTCCTAAAAGTTAATCAAACTATACATAAGGTACCAAAAAACAATTGCAGTAGTAACTGATCACATGGATTAACACATAAATAACACATTATACGATTGGCTGATATTATACCTGTTGTTATCTTCAAGATTGATAGCATTTTCTTTACCATCATTGTTTGCTGATCAGTCACATCTCTTGCCACCACTTCATTTGAATTATCTTCAGCACATCCCATATTCTCCTTATCTTCAATATGCTGCCCGCCATACAAAATATAAGTGAACAAAAACGTATATCAATCAAATATCAATCCTACGCTGATAAGCACTCGTAGATGGGACTGCGTGGACCACGAATGCTTGTTCCAGCTATAACAATAACGTTAACAGTTGTTATAATCCATATACGAAAAACAAAGGTTAGAAAATAATGACAATACGTGTGTGACATACATTCACAGGCATATATGGATTGATCGACATGCATATCCAGGCTGGAAGATTTATTGGCGGGAGCATAACTTTGAGCTATAAGAATAATGGCCAAAGATAAATTAGTATCAGAAAGTACAACCGGTATTTGAAGACATATAAAATAAAGGTGCCACAATACAACTGTCACGGATAAGAATCAAACGCACGTTGATAAGCACTTGTAAATGGGCATGCGTGCATGCTGTGGTACGACAACAGAGACCAGAAACATTTGTTCCACCTGTAAAAACAACGTTAATTGCTGTTATAACCCATATTCAAAAGACGCAGATTAGAAAACAATGAGAGCACGCATATTTCTGCTATAAACCAAAAATATTTATTAGCAAACACACATTCATAGGTAGATGTGGATTGACCATCACGCATGTTTAGGTTGAACGGGCTAGTGGTAGGAACATCACTTTGAGCTATAACAATAACGGCCAAACATAAATTAGTATAATGAAGTACAACTGAACGGTGACTGATATCACTTTAAAAACAACGACACACAAAAGCTCACCCACAGTGCACCGCTCACCAAACTATAATCAGGACAATACATAAAAGAGAGCATTGTGATTGTCCCAAAATATGTGCCACCATTACACACAGTAGCCCTGCAAATTTTCAGAAGAAACACAATGATCACAAGTAACAAAAAGGTTGCACATTGTCCTATCCCTGTTCGTATCACTTCAGTCACTATCTTTATCACGATAATCATCCATATCGTACAAATTTACCCAAAAAAAACACAATTACAATAGAATAATTTAATCATATAGCACCTTTTGTAAACTTGCACTTCCATAATCCTGTGTCGCTTTGCCTGGTGTATCCAATATCAGCTTGATTAGAGGGCTCTGGACGGACAATCTGCTTGCCATGATGCTTGTTTCTGGAGTTGAAAAATCATCGTGTGAATCCTGAAAATGATTGGATTAATTATTGTCAACATAGTAGTTTATTTATTTGGCTGTCTTAGTCTAAATGTTGGAGATCAATATTTATCGTTTCACCAAAAAATGATTTTTTGAAATAGTCAATAAGAGTCTTGTCATCAGAAACAGCTTGAGAACGATAGGTGTAATCATTTATTCTTACATTGTACTCTGAAAAGAGAAGCTTAAAAAGACGTTTCTTGCCAACCATCATTTCCAGATCTTCTATGGGGTAGTATGATTTCGTATCCTCACCAGGGTGCTTGTCAGTTACTTCCCATATAAATTTGCCACAAAGCTTGCTTACATTAGAGTCAAATACAACCAACGGAGCAGAGCCTGAATCATCAATAATTATGATGATGCATTTGAATCTGCAAGAGACGTTACAATGGGTTATTATTGCAAATGATTTGGATCATTTGAAAAAGTAGGCATGGCAAAAACATGTGCGATTAAAATATACCGTTTGACAACTTGGTAAACAGTACCATGTTTGTCACAACTATAAGCCTACTTACGATTCCTTGAAGCGCTTGATGCAGGACCTTTTGACAATACCAGGTCAACCTTCCTACTGCACTCTTTGCAGGCAAGGTAGCACCAACCGTGTTCACGATGGATACGATGAATCGTTGCATAGACAACACAATCAGTATCATGCGTTAAATTTTTTTATACAGTATTTTTTAGCTATGTATAGGATTCATTGTTTGGTAAGTCTTATTGTGTGGGACAAAACTGAAATATTATTAATAAATTACCAGTTCACAGTCTCTTATTGATCCAACAATTGTTATGACAGTATCCTTAAAAAAGGATTCAATGGCTACAACAGGATTTTCAGGAGTGAGCAAAGCTATTTGGTAATCTTTTTCATCATAGCTTTCTTGCTCTTGGTGACTGACATATAAGCATGTACACGTTTAAGAGTCATAAAACTTATTGAAAGACAGTGTTATTAAATAATTGAGTAAACTTCAAAATACATCCCTGTGGTTTACCCAATTTCGCACCATACATCCCTCTCGAAAAAGTTGCAACAAATACATCCATCCGTTAGTAAAAGTGAACCAATATACATCCCTCAGTTAAAATAAGGACTAACGGTGCAAATTTTTTCTTCGTTATCTCCTAACGAGATAGAAAACATTTGCACCGTTAGTCCTCTGGGTTAACGGTATTTGCACCGTTAGTCCTTTTTTACGTTTTCTTCCGTTTTTTTCGTTTTCGTCCATTTTTTTACGTTTACGCCAGTTTTTTTACGTTTTCACCCGGTTTTTACGTTTTCTTCCGTTTTTTTTACGTTTTTTTACATTTTCGCGTGTTTTTTTACGTTTTCGTCCATTTTTTACATTTTCACCCGGTTTTTTTACGTCTTTTTCCGTTTTTTTTACGTTTACGCCCGTTTTTTTACGTTTTCACCCGGTTTTTTATGCTTTCTTCCGTTTTTTACGTTTTCACCCAGTTTTTTTACGTTTTCTTCTGTTCTTTTACGTTTTCTTCCATTTTTTTACGTTTTAACCCGGTTTTTTTTACGTTTATTTACCTTTTTGACCATTTTTTTACGTTTACGCCCGTTTTTTACGTTTTCACCCTGTTTTTTTACGTTTGCTTCCATTTTTTTTACGTTTTCGTCCGTTTTTTTACGTTTACGCCCGTTTTTTACGTTTTCACCCGGTTTTTTACGTTTGCTTCCGTTTTTTTACTTTTTCGCATTTTTTTTACGTTTTCGTCGATTTTTTTACGTTTTCGCGTGTTTTT
Source organism: Artemisia annua (assembly GCA_014162995.1). NCBI lineage: Eukaryota > Viridiplantae > Streptophyta > Magnoliopsida > Asterales > Asteraceae > Artemisia > Artemisia annua. The sequence goes on along the minus strand of LBNU01002612.1, from coordinate 28,877 downwards.
TTACGTTTTCGTCCATTTTTTAGTGTTTTCGTCCGTATTTTACGTTTTCGCCCACTTTTTTACGTTTTCGTCCGTTTTTTTTATGTTTACGCCCCTTTTTTTACGTCTTCACCTGGTTTTTTTTATGTGAAGTTCTTTCGGATAAAATGATAACACTTAACTTTTATAATTACATAAAAAACCGTGTGAAACGTAAAAAAAGAGGCGTAAACATAAAAAACGGACGAAAACGTAAAAAAAATGGGCGAAAACGTAAAAAACGGACGAAAACATAAAAAAAATGGACGAAAACGTAATAAAACACGTGAAAACGTAAAAAAATCGACGAAAACGCTAAAAAAACATGCGAAAAAGTAAAAAAACGGAAGCAAACGTAAAAAACCGAGTGAAAACGTAAAAAACGGGCGTAAACGTAAAATAAACGGACGAAAACATAAAAAAACGGAAGAAAACGTAAAAAACCGGGTGAAAACGCAAAAAACAGGCGTAAACGTAAAAAAAATGGTCAAAAAGGTAAAAAACGTAAAAAAACGGAAGAAAACATAGAAAAAAGAATAAAACGTAAAAAACCCGGGTGAAAACGTAAAAAACGCTAGAAAACATTAAAAAAAACTGGGTGAAAACGTAAAAAAACAGGCGTAAACGTAACAAAACGGATGAAAACGTAAAAAAACGGAAGAAGACGTAAAAAACCGGGTGAAAACGTAAAAAACGGACGAAAATTAAAAAAAATGACGAAAACGTAAAAGAACACGCGAAAACGTAAAAAAACGGACGAAAATATTAAAAAATAGGCGTAAACGTAAAAAAACGGAAGAAAACGTAAAATACGGGTGAAAACGTAAAAAAACGGGCGTAAACGTAAAAAAAATGGACGAAAACGAAAAAAACGGAAGAAAACGTAAAAAAGGACTAACGGTGCAAGTACCGTTAACCCAGAGGACTAACGGTGCAAATGTGTTCTAGCTCGTTAGGAGATAACGGAGAAAAATTTGCACCGTTAGTCCTTATTTTAACTGAGGGATGTATATTGGTTCACTTTTACTAACGGAGGGATGTATTTGTTGCAACTTTTTCTAGAGGGATGTATGGTGCGAAATTGGGTAAACCACAGGGATGTATTTTGAAGTTATGATACCTCTGTCTAAAAGCAATGATCTCTGGCAGGTCACTGTTGATGTACAACTTTGATCCAAATAGAGCATTGTTATTGGCTTAGAGGTGAATATCCACTGCCTTTTTTTCATGATCCATAATAGTTCACGACAATATATGTAGTATATGCATGCAGAAGAATTACTTACAAAGATAAACATGTAGATGATGAATCTGCAAACAAAATACATCAGTTTTGTTATACGTTTATTGTATATGGTGATTAAGCATACCTGGTATTACCAATTGGATTGGTGTTGTATAATAAAAACACAACATGTAATTGAATTATAGTTATTGATGAAAACTTGAAACACACTTGTAACATATAAAAAAAGTATTATGAAGATCAATAATGAATTATGAATAGCTGAAAACAAATTCTAAACAAATCGACTACACAATAAAAAGTGACGATCATTAGAGGAGATGGATGAGGAAAAGATGATATTACGTACCTATATGAATGGTAACCATGTTCCCAACTGATCAAAACACGAACATAAATTAGTGTTATTAAAATCAACAAAAGATTCAGTATGTTTGTACATTAAAGAAACATGAATAGAAAATTATATAACCGAAACACGAAAAACTAAATTGGATATTATGGTTTTCAGAAAAAGGTCGTATGAATGATATTAGGGTTTGTCTAATGAATGAATAAAATACCGTATGATTTTTTTGGAGGTGTATATAGTAATAATATTGGATTTAGTTTGCTAAATATTTAGCCGTATATTTACTTTGTTTTCGGTTCTTGATCACAACAAATGGCTTGGCTCCATTGGTTAAGATGTATGCATTGTAACCCAAAGATGCAAGTTCGAATCCTGCATCATGACTTTTTGAGAAAAATTAATCCGAACTTTATTAATGAAACAACAAAATTAAAAAAAATGACATGGACTTTATAAAAAAAAATCAGGCCAATTAAATTAAAAAAAAATTGCTTACATGGCCAAATTGTGATGACATGGAGGCTAAACACAATTAAATGGCGATGAGGTGGCAATGAGGTGGCGTTTTGTTGAGTTACTTACGTGTATAATATATATATATATATATATATATATATATATATATATATATATATATATATATATATATATATATATATATATATATAACTGGAGGCGTTACACGTGTAATGCCACCTCATTGCCCAGTCATTGCCATGTAATTCATTATCAGCCATGTCATCACATTCTGTCCATGTAAGCAATATTTATATATTTTTTTAAATTATATTTCAAAATTTATATTAAAAAAATGTTGGGCGTCAGAATTGAACCTACGACCTATAGGTTTATCAATAGTCAAGTTTACCATTGGACTAAGTTTATTTTTGAGTTATGTTTTCCAAAACCAAATCTATATACCATAATTAAGATACAAAAGCTATTATTTATTATTAAAAAAACACCCGTATATTGTTTCACAAAAAGAAAAACCCTAATCACATATACTCTCTCGGTTTTCACTGCTCCAAGAGACATGTTTTATGTTTGTAACGAATTCTTATGCTAAAACGTGTTTTTATGGTTTTCAGTTGCTAATGATCTTATGTTGTTTATTGTATTTGCAGAAGTATTTTGGATGCTTTAGGTGTGCGTTGAATTGCTGGACAAAAAACAAAAGTATGTATGCCTTTCTCAAAACCCTAATGATCTTATGTTGGTTTATTTTGTTTGCAGGTTCATCATCTACATGTCCTAGAAGCAAAGCCATGAAACAAGTTTCTCGAGGCACTTAAGTTTGGGTTACATGTGATTGCAAAGGTCTCTGGATACGCTGATGTTGAACAGGCAATTAAATGAATAGTTTATGTCATTTGTTTCATCGCAAGCTCAGTTGTTGCTTTTTTCACAAATATACAAGTATGTACTTTTTTATTTCCATTGTATGGGGCTGTCGTTTTGCTGATGCTTTTGAATGTTTTGCTAAACGGCCCTCACCATTGTTGCAAGTGCTGTATCATTGTTATTGGGGGATCATTTGTGGGATTTATGCCTCTCTTCTACTCATTCTCTACTAATTCATAGGTAAGTGCTTCATTCTACTAAATTAACAATTTAGGTCATTGTTGGCATTACTGGACTCATTCTGCAGGCTCTTCAGTACCTTCAGCCTTTGTATTATGGATCATGAGAGAACTGGCTCCTTCAATGGCAATTAGTGTACCTGGAGAAACAAGAACACTTGCTTTTGTCAGTGACTATCCACTGTTGCATTGTTACTGTTTTCCTAGAGCCACTGATCATCGAGTTCACAAAAGCATGTATAGTTCGCAAGTTTTTATCAGCAAAACAAATGCTTAAAGGTTACATTCATCATCCACGTATTTTTTGCCTTAATAGGATGAGTTGAAAATAAAGACAAACTAAATGCATTACGTTCTTACAGACCCTATCAGCTTTATGTTGCAATATTATGATAATTTGTCACAGATTACCATCTTGAACCAACAACCTTTGCGGAGGTGAGGAATTGAATTAGTAGGTTTAGCTGGATTGGACAAACAGATTCAACATCATCAAAGGAATTTCTCGAGGACTTCTTTATCTTCATCAAGATTCATGATTAAGAATCATTCTTGGAGATCTTAAAGATAGCAACATTTTACTAGATCTCGACACGAACCCTAAGATATCAGACTTTGGGATAGCTAGAAGCTTTTGTGGTAATGAAACTCAAGCAAATACTGAAAGAGTTGCGGGTTAATAGTAAGATACATCATCCAATTGTTACACTAGCCTATCTTTGTGTAGTTCATTATTTCACTCTTAGTACATATACTCACTTCTGAATTATTCCAGGGATCCTGTATTTATTTCTTGGTCTAAGAATTTCTTCACGGTGACATCAGTTCCATGGCAGTCACCACAGTACACCTCTTCATAAGAACTCAATCCAATATGGTCACCCAACATGATGTCATCCCATGCTATTTTACAATCCGCTACATCCTCAAGGGAAACTTCAGATAATGTACTTTCATTGCCCGCTGACCTATCTGACACTCTCTCACCTTTTTGACTTATCTGATATTGTGCTTCTGTATCTACATCCCTTCTTAAAGAATCCCAGCAGGCTATAATTTTCATTCTGTGAAGGACCCGTTATCTCATACAGCTTTGCAATAGAAACAGTTGTTGTTGCCACGACAACTGCTGCAGTCATTGTGGCTGCAGCCGCTACAGGTAGCTGCATATTTTGATCCGTTATCATTCTAGTGGAAGCAACCATAGAGGTACATTTTGACCAACACAATAAAAACTGTAGTTCTGTTTGACATTAAACTATTTTAATCCAAGTCTTCTCATGATATATTTTTAATTATTGGTGGTGGGTACGCGAATTTAAAAATACTTATCAAATTCAAAGATGGCCTCGCTGTTCACTTTAAATGCCACGATATCTAGAGACGGTTGTTATCATTTGTCATCAAATTTCCATGTCATTCTTTAGCTGAAATATGAGGTGCAAGACTAAAAAACGAAAGATAAAGCCGAAGAAAGGATTATGATCTCCTGATGAGGACCAGAAGCTAAGAGATTATGTGATGAACTACGGTCATGGTTGCTGGAGTATGGTCCCTATCAATGCAGGTAATTTTACACTCAAATAAAACGCGGTATTCCCTTCTTAAGTAAACGGACAAATTGTTGAAATCACATGCCAAAAGTTGTAGCAAAGATATTTACATGGGAACGAAAACGTGCAATTGGTATGCGCATGCATAGTCTGAACCTCATAACTACTTATAATTCGTATTGTCACACTGAAAGAAAATCCAATGTATTACTGGTCTTATTTTCTCCTTTTTTAAAGTTTTCTTAGGATCATAAGAAGTACTTGGCAGAATGTGGGTTTGAAGCTTTGAAAGTACATCTCTAAGGTGAAAAAGTCTCTTGCACCAGTGCTATTCTACCGTTATCCAAATCAACTAGCTTCTCGGAGGAGTTTAAAGAAAAATCTATTCTTGAAAGAAATCTACAACATGTAATTATGCATATTGCTGTTTGTTTATCTTACTGCAGTACTAAAGCAGACAATAACATGTAATATTTAGTTGTTTATTTTGAATTTAAACCGCAATTCAAAAGCTAAATATGATCCCAAGCAAAACACTGATGATTAGTCTCCATTATGATTCATCATCAGTTTGTTCTTCCCCTCCACGCTGAGTACTTACATCAGGTGGGACTTCTTTCAAACATGTTCCCAGACACAATCATTGATCTCTTGGTTCCAGGTATATATAAATTGCTATACTTCTATTTGTATTGACTATGATATTGATGTAGAGGTGGTTAAATGAGGTGGCCGACTAAGATGTCAAAAACATTTTTTTTTGTATGTCAGCATAAAGATGATGTTCATGATACACAGGCAGGCTGAAGTCTCTAGGTAATGCATTCACAAAGTACTAAATAAGAATATGCCATATCTTTTCAAGCCTGTTTATGCAAATCACATAAAAGGGACAATAGTTTATATATGATTCCGTTTGAGGGACCAAGTTACAGTTACTATAATCAACTAAGGTAATGTGGTCCCTTAAATCTAAGCGAAATAAGGTGTAGTTCATATCATAGGTTTTTGAAAACATGACACTATAAAGTGTAGTTTCTTAATTAAAAATGAGAATAAGGTGTGGTGTTTTAAATGAAATCCTGCATCTTTAAGTGATATTTTGAATTTTGCTGCTTTCATTGCCATCATAGTGGCTCACCACAATCAACTCTGATGGATTACACCATGGTTCTAACCATGATTGACTATAAGTTTTTTTTCCCAATCTTTAGAAGCTCAAAACTCTTTCTCCCATGTTGTAACTCAAATTATTCAACTTTTAATAGGAAAAAGCATGGCTTATGAACCAATAAACCAACCAACAACCTATGCTGAGGTGAGGAATTAAATTAATATAAGATACATATTGATATGTGAAAACCAAAAGTACCTTCATATATAGCAATTCAATTTTGGCTGTTCGTTACTTTGCATTTTTCTATAGCCGATGAGGTATGCAATTTGTATGTCTAAATTATGGATGAAAAGCATGCTGCAAGTGACCTTCAAATTTGATGTCGAGCATTCCGCTAATGTGAGTTTTCATATAATTTTTTTGTTTAACCCATTAATACCACCTAACAATCAATTACCACGCGTAATTTTGTGTAAACGATGTTAGCTAAACTGACTTAATTACATTGAGAAGAATGTGTTTTAGGAAGTCCGTTGCATGCTAAGTTTTACTTATAATGATCGAAAGTAGGAATGACGGAAAAGTGTTTGTTTAATGATATCAAATTGAGTTTTCAGTAAGTGTATGTAAGATGATATAATTGTTTCTTTGAACTTGTGATTTTTGTGTTGCTGCAAATTAATTGACAAGTTTCTCTTTTGCATCAGTATAGAAACTTGAAGGTTTCATCAATTCTAACTCCCATCTGTCAACAATTGGGAAGTCTCTTGGAAGGTGGATCAATGCTATGCTATTGTAAGAAATGTTGTTTAGACCCACCACATTTATTTATGTATACATGTGTGTGATTGTGGGTATCATGACTGAGCACCTATTCTAAACATGTTGAGTTTATTATTATTCGTTCTTATGGGTACAAAGCAATTAAAAACATTATTTACATCTTGACATAAATGATGCAGAATATACCTATATCGCAGAACGTGGTGAATTTAGACGATCATAATGGCTTCCGACAGTTACCGGATAATGTCCCAGTACACAAGCACTGGCATACTATGCTATGAACCCATATTTGGACATGGGTTTGTTAGCACATGAGGAATAGGTATGCCAATTTTAGTTTTCTCAATACAAATGTGTTTTACTGTACTAAGAAAATAAGCATTGTTAAAAGAAAGATTAGATAACTCTCTGGTTTAATAGTACTGATGAAACTTATTTATGTTAAAATTTTGGTTGAGGAGTTTATAATAGTTTAAAATGAATAAGAAAATTAGAATAACCTTTATAGTTTACAAATTACGTGTATTCTTTTGGTATCATTTAAGACAAAATGACATTTATATATAACGATGAAAAATTTTAAGTCATACTAACAATATATAGTTTTGAAAGAATGTAGATGCTAATATAGGTGAATGTAGTGTCAAATGTATTGAGAAAACACTATTATGTGTATATAATATTCTAATATTATATATAAAAAAAAATGAGTTGATAGTATTTACAATCGATTGGTTGTGTATATACATATATACACATACACATATATATACACATAATAAATTAGAACCTGCATGTTTTAAACAGTAGCCCTATTAACATATAAACCTTTTAGTTTTAAAATTCAACGTGATCATTGGGTCTTGATGTGTATATAACATATGATTGGTCAAATAATAAGTATGAAATCTATGTATTGGACTATATGCAAAATATGACTATTATAGATATTTTTAGCAGGGCCGTCACATTGATTTGGGGGCACTGTGCGAAATCACAAATGAGGTCTCCATAATCCAAGTCTTTCACTCTTTTTGTATGTAGCCCAAAGTTTGTCTTCTATTTTTTGTATGTGGCTATTGGATGATAATTCATTAATCCATGTTTAGGGGTCGTAGTGTAATTAGTTTATGTATTTAGAGTCGTGTATGTAAAGCATATAAGTTAAAGGGTCTAGTGTGTCAAAAATAAAGTTTACAACCGAAAAACAGTTTATTCGGTTATGGTAGTTTAGAAAGCATTGTGTCTGTTAATGAACCGTTGTGATGGTTCATAGTGTCGGTTGATGGGTTATAAATACCCGTGTAAATCAAGTCTGTAATAAATAACGATTGTCTATCAAATAAAATTAGTATACTTTTTATATTCGATTGTTCATAGAAAAGAGAAGAGACCAACAGTGGCATCAGAGCCAAAAGGTTCAGGGAACCAGAGACAGAGTAGAAGACTAACGATTCAGGGAATCGTTTTAGAGAGGAAAGACCAACGATTCAGGGAATCGTTCCAGAAAAGAAAAAAATAAATTGATTCACAGGAATCAATGAAGTGAGAGACACGATTTGTTCAAGTAAAGATCGAATCAGATAAAGAGAAAGAAAGACATACCTGGTTGTGCAAAAAAAACACCACCATGTGGTTTGAAAAGAGAACAGATAAGAATAACCACAATTACTGGAGAAAGAAAGTGAACACCGATTAACTACCACCACCATTTGATTAGAAAGAAAACCAGGAGAAGGACCAGGGACGATCACAGTTGTGCCCTAATTGCGTGTAGAAGAAAGAAGGTAGCAGAAGCGGCTTTTTGTTTGGGGATAGAAAAGGAGCAGTTTATTATTGGGTATAAGAGTAAGATATTTTTTTAAAAAAAAGCCCACAAGGATTCTAGAGGCCCAAGAGAAATTACAGGTTTTATATTTTTTAATACTTGTTTTTTTTTCTCAATTAGTAGAATAGATTTTTTCTATTACAATTCGTATTAGAAAACATTTAGAATTGCTTGAGAATTATTGTGATTAGGCAGAAAGTTTTAAGTTCGACCATAATTAGGCATAAAGTTTAGAAGTATTAAGATTATATTGGTTTTAGAAGGTTCATATTACTATTGTGGGTTAGAAAGAAGAATTTAAGGTCGACTATTATTAGAAGTATATTGGTTTTAGAAGAAAATTAAATCGAAAGATATGACGGCAGATAAAAACGAAAACAGAATTGTTTTCACCACATCGTTACCATCATATCAATGCCCCGTTTTAAACAATACGAATTATACATTATGGGCATTAAGAATGAAAAAGATATTATTGGCAAATGGAGTATGGGATTTAGTAGAAGGAGTAAGTACATCAAAAGAGATTGATGTAAAGAAGGATAGTTCGGCGTCAGCATACCTATTTCAAGGGTTACCAGAGGATTTGCAAATGCAAGTTGCGGGATGTGAAACAGCAAAAGAAATTTGGGATTCACTAAAGGCTAGATTTATAGGGACAGAAGATGTACAACAAGCACACTCGCAACAACTTAAATCAGAATTTGAGAGACTAGTAATGAAAGAAGATGAAACAATAGATTTATTTGCCGGGAAGTTAATGAGTATTATTACAAAGGCTGCTACATGCGGATTGACATTTGATGAACAAACAAAAGTACGAAAATTACTTAATGCAGTGCCAGATAAGTTTGTACCAGTAGTAGCAACTACTGAAATGGTTGTTGATTTTAAGAAAGTAAAATTAGAAGAGATTATAGGAAAACTTAAGACTTATGAAGAAAGACTTAAGTTTAGAAAAGGAAGCGAGGAAGATAATAGTGAGAAGTTATTGTTCACACGTCAAGGGAATAACAGAAATTATGAACGCAACTATGGAAATGATAGACGAGGAGTTGGTAATCAAACACGAGGAAGAGCAAGGAAGATTCACAAGAGATAGTAAGAATGGAGATAGTTATGATAGAAACAAGAGAAACCATGGAGATCAAAACTACCATAGGAGAGACTTTAGAGAAATAGAGTGTTATAATTGTCATAAGTTTGGACACTATGCTGCAAATTGTCCAAAACCAAACCGTAGAGAAGAAAAAGCAAACCTTGTGCTCGAAGATGACGAACCAGCACTATTGATGGTTACTAGTAACGATGGAAAAGAGATAACATCCTTAAAGGAAGAATCGAGAAGGAAAGGAGTTGTCATTGAGAAGGATGAAATTCAAAAGGAAAAGTTAGAAGATATGCGGTCAGAGATAGAAATTGATTTGAAGAGTAAATTAGAGTTTTGGAAGTTCGAAATGCTTCAAGAGTTAAAGATGGAAAAACAAGAGTTTGAGACGAAAATAAGAAATAGAGAAATGGCATTTGAGAAACAAATGCAGATAGAGTTAGAGAACCTCAAGAAGTTGAGAGATTGCACAAGCAAAGAGATGAAAGAGTTAAGATCAGAAAGAGAACAGTTAGAGAAAGAAGATCATGGAGTTACTTTAAATGAGAAACATCTAGAAGAAGAAAGAGTTGACAAAGGCGAATGCAAGAAGAATCAAGAGACGCCATCAAGATTTCAGAAGGAAAGCCAGATTGAGAAAGACATTAAATCAAGTAACAAGAAAGTTGGATCAGAAGATCGTAATACTAGAAATAGTGTGTTGGAGATTCAAGAGTACGAAGTAATACAAATGAAGGAAGATAGTGACAAAGATGATCAAGATGAGTTTGAAGACAAGGAAGACAGAAGACTGATCAAGGAGAAAACTCAAGACATATTTAGTGTTGAAGATCAAGACAAAGGAAGTGGAAACAAGCCAAAGTTCAAAGATAAAGATAATGGAGCTTGAAGATATCGAAGGCATGGATTAATAAATTAGGAGGGAATATTGGATGATAATTCATTAATCCATGTTTTAGGAGTCGTAGTGTAATTAGTTTATGTATTTAGAGTCGTGTATGTAAAGCATATAAGTTAAAGGGTCTAGTGTGTCAAAAGTAAAGTTTACAACCGAAAAACAGTTTATTCAGTTATGGTAGTTTAGAAAACGTTGTGTCTGTTAATGAACCGTTGTGATGGTTCATAGTGTCGGTTGATGGGTTATAAATACCCGTGTAAATGAAGTTTGTAAAAACTAACGATTGTCTATCAAATAAAATTAGTATACTTTTTATATTCGATTGTTCATAGAAAAGAGAAGAGACCAACAGTGGCCCGGTTCAACTTTAATAATATTTAACAAAGACACTAAAAATTCTAAACGTTTATATATATAACGTTTATTAAACTAAATTGGGGGGCCCTTACAAAGGGGGGCCCGGTGCGGTTGCACCACTTGCACATGCTAATCGCCGCCACTGATTTTTAGATATATACGTACAAATATAACAAATTTGATTTGAATATATCACTAATTATATATCTAATTTTACAATTGCAATTTGGGTTAACACATAATGAAACTTTTTCCACTGATGTGGTCTAATTGTATGTTATTTACAGATTTCACTGATGAAATTCATATCAGCTAGGTTCAACAATGGACAATGCAAGTTTCAAATTTGGATTCATTTATCTTCTTGCACAAAATTTTATGTTAATCATACTTATTAGTAATGGTCTTATATGCGAGATAGTGTAGGGATTTTCTACTGCTATAACTAAAAAATTATATAAGCAACTTTTGGGTGTTTTTGGAGATTCACCTAGAAAGTTAAATAATGATGAATAGATAAGCAATATATTTCTGTTACAACAGTCCTCAAGGGAAAGTCTATTTATCTCTCATAGGTATCTTGGAATCCAAGAAAATGTGGCCGAGTGACATGTAAGTCTCATGTTTTTGTATGCAGTTATCATAAGAGGAGATTGATAGATAACTTAAAGGAAAGAGCTTGATAGAAATAATCGTGAAGAAAGCAAACGGAGAATGATGTTTGATCTTCTAGAAGAAATCAGAGGGTAATGGTTGATTTTGAGGAGTAGACGATTGCATAATGATATCGGAAATTGAAGGAAGAAGCCTGATGTATAGTATTTTGTCTAGCTTATTTTGTTAGGGTTATTAAACTTAATTCTTATAAAAATCTACATTGCTTTTTATAGCGTGCTATGAATGTAAGTTCTTTAATACTATTTATCATTGGGTACACCGGAGTTGATAGCAAAAACATTCTGATTCTTTTTTGCACCACATGTTTTTTTTTAACTGAAAATACTATGTATATATTACTACAATTTGGTTATTTGCAGGTTTTCTTGGGATGACTGAGCGGTGGAAAATTTTTCATGGGAATCTCACAATAAACGAGTGACGTGCCCAACATGTAGGCAACATACAGAGTACGTGAATGTTGCTTTTGTTGATGATATGCAAACTAAATAACCTGATGCTCTCGTTTCTACTTTTCGAAGCTTAGAAGCTTCTGTGACTGTCAAAGGATCATACAGCACAAAGGTATACATCCGAGTACATTTTTTATTTTTTAAAACAATGTTGATCAGAAAGTTATAAGTAACCGTTTACAACCCAGTTATGTCGTTGGATGTTCATGGTGACCCTGCTTCAGCACTACTCAAATTAACATTCAGTGATCAGTATCCTTATGTAGGATTCATTTAGCTAATATTTGTTATGCATGTAGTTAGTGGCAAAATGGGTGGGTTGGGTAATGGCTCAAAACAGGTCGGTCAAAATAATTATAAGTCATGCCCGCCTATCGGCCAGGCTTCAAAATATGTCTAAAAAAAATAAAAAAAAAATAAATAAAAAAAAAAAAAAAAAAAAAAAAAAAAAAAAAAAAAAAAAAAAAAAAAAAAAAAAAAAAAA
>LBNU01002612.1:5890-15947 GCA_014162995.1 Artemisia annua | reverse complement strand
TGCATATATATATATATATATATATATATATATATATATATATATATATATATATATATATATATATATATATATATATATATATATATATATATGCAAAGCACTAATAAAGCAATCATGGATAGCAACTTCATTAAATCATATAGGATGATCATTTGAAATGAACATCATTACAACATTCAATATACTAGAAGCATATTGATGAAAATACAATAGATAAAGAGAAACAAAATAGTCCTAAATTGCCAAAGAGAGCTCATGGACTTGCTTGCAACACATGGTTGAATGGAATTATTTGTTTAGGGAACATAAGCATAACGCTTAGTTGTTTGATGGTAAATGGTATGGAGTTGGGTATGGAGCGGAAGAGGTGGATCTCACGATCTTCAATCCAAGAGATATCTTCACTCAAGTAGAGGATTTTTTTTTGAATAAAGATACAACAAGGGCAATAGTAGGTGTGGTTTGTAACTTGATCCAAGTTGAGAGAGTGAGGTAAGCAATTAGCATAGGGTGATGATGGAGGTTGCCCTTTGTTGCGTTGTGCAAGATGCATGGCAAGGAGATCACCAAGATCATTGATTTGGTTGATTTCTTCACGGAATTTTTGCTTTTCCGTGGCAATGTGAAGTGAGTCATTTGTTTGGTATGGACGAAGAGGTGTTGTGTAGTGGGAGGTGACGTTGTTGGATGTGTAGTTTGATGATTAGCCGAAATGATATGGATCATTGTAGTTGGTTTGAGGTTGANGCGTTGTGCAAGATGCATGGCAAGGAGATCACCAAGATCATTGATTTGGTTGATTTCTTCACGGAATTTTTGCTTTTCCGTGGCAATGTGAAGTGAGTCATTTGTTTGGTATGGACGAAGAGGTGTTGTGTAGTGGGAGGTGACGTTGTTGGATGTGTAGTTTGATGATTAGCCGAAATGATATGGATCATTGTAGTTGGTTTGAGGTTGAGATGTGTAGCTTGGAATGAACGAGGATGTTTGGCCATAGTTGTATGGTTTGTAAAGTGGATCAAATGAATGTCCTTGTGGGTTTGGAGTGTAGTTTGGGAAGTAAGTGGTTGGAGGTGTTGATTGATTACCAACTTCATTTGTTGTGATGGATTTGTTTCTAGGGCTTTTTCTTCTCCAAATGGGTTTTTCGGTCATCCTTGCTAGCTTTAAGGGTCTTGGTTTTTGTTTGTTGGGAGAAGTCATTATGTGGTGAGTGGAGAGTTTGAGGAATGAGCTATTTAAAGTGTGAGATTTGGATGGTTAATGTTTGTTTGAGGGATTAGGACAAAATATGTTTGCGAATTTTGGGTAGTGTAGGCTAAAATGGTGTAAAAAGCAGAAAAAGAATTTGTAAACCCGACCATCAGATGGCCGGTCCCCTTAATTGGAGGCCGGTCCCCTTAATAATTAAGAGGCCGCCTTATGAATTAAGGGGGCTGCCCATCTGGTGAATTCCAGTTTACCAGAACTGGGTTTTCTTGGCAGAAAATTTCAGAAAGGATGTGTTTTTAGGTTGGTTTCAAGCAAGCTCAACTCTTTGTGGCAATTTAGTTATGTAATATACTAATAACTAAGCATGCATACAAAAACACTTAATAGAAACAACACATAAACAAGTAATTCTTCCTAATAGAGCTATCTAAAGCAAAGGCAAAGGCAACTAGTGAGTGAGTAACTAGTGATGGAACAAATACGACAATATAATTTATGATTTTGTCCTAGTGTGTGCCTATATGCAACAAATGTGGAGACGTGATTGCTTCGACTCCTAATGCAATGGTAAAGATATCCTAAGAAGCAATCCAAGTTCTCCTTGATTTGATTTTTGCTCAATTCATGAATCCCAATTGTATATATTAGATTATATATTTTTACGATTCATGTGAGATCTTATGCATGATTTTTCAAAATGTTTTTAGCAATATTCAACAATGCAAGAAAAATGGTTTTCATGTGTTTCCTAGAAGTGAGAATTGTTTGAAGTAAAATGGATTGGGTTTTTATAGAAGTGTTTATGCAATAGAAAGTTATTTCCCAATCTTTAATCTTGTGTAAAATAGAATCCTAGACTCCAATGCAAAGAGAGGAAAAGAAAAATAAATTTTATGCAATAAATAAGTAATGCAATAATATTTAGTCAATTTGTTCCATCATTCCTAATCCTAAACGCAAGTGGTTAAATAGTTCACGCTTAAGGGGTTTAGTGAATATATCCGCTATGTTATCTTTCGATGCTACTTTTTCTATAGTTATACTTCCTTTTTGTACATTATCGTGAAGGAAGTGGTGACGTATTTCTATATGCTTAGTCCTAGAGTGTTGAACGGGATTCTTACTTAAATCTATAGCACCTTTGTTGTCTCACATAATAGGGATATTTTCTAACCTAACGCCATAGTCTACGAGAGCTTGTTTCATCCATAGTGCTTGTTGACATGCCTTTCCAGCGCTTACATATTCGGCTTCGGTGGTAGAAATAGCAAGAGCGGTTTGCTTCTTCGAAAACCAAGATGTTAGACAACATCCCATAAACATGCAAATGCCGCTAGTGCTCTTTCTATCTACGTAGTCTCCCGCATGATCCGAATCCGCATAGATGATGGTTTCTATGCCGGATCCCTTAGGATACCATAGTCCTAAGTGTATAGTGCCTTTAATGATCGGAAGATACGCTTAACCGCTTCTAGGTGAGAGGTTTTGAGATCCTCTTGAAAACGGGCACAAAGGCAAACACTAAACATGATATCGGGTCTACTTGCCGTTAAGTATAGTAAACTACCTATCATTCCTCTATACTTAGTGTTATCCACGGACTCACCTTCTTCATCCTTTGTGAGTTTTACTTCCGTAGACATTGGTGTTTTCATGGGTTTTGAGTCTTCTAGTCCAAACTTCTTAAGCATTTCCTTAATGTACTTAGATTGGTTAAAGAATATTTCATCTTCTAATTGTTTTATTTGTAATCTTAGGAAGAAGTTTAGTTCACCCATCATATTCATCTCAAACTCATCATGCATGATTTTGGCAAATTCATCACACATTTTTTGACAAGTCGATCCAAATATAATGTCGTCGACATATATTTGAACAATGATGAGATTTGGGTCTTTCCTTTTAGTGAAAAGAGTGTTAACCATTCCCATGGAAAATAATCATGTTTAATAAGAAATGCTTTTAATCGATCATACCAAGCCTTAGGAGCTTGTTTGAGTCCATATAAAGCTTTCTTTAGTTTATAAACATAATCAGGTTTTGCGAAGTCAATGAATCCTGGAGGTTGTGCCACATAAACATCCTCATTGATAAAACCGTTGAGGGATGCACTTTTCATGTCCATTTGGAATAACTTAAAGTCTAGGGCGCATGCATAGGCAAGTAGTATTCTAATAGATTCTAATCTAGCTACGGGGGATTAAGTTTCGTCATAATCAATTCCTTCTTGCTGATTATAACCTTGAGCAACTAACCTAGCTTTGTTCCTAGTTACTATTCCATTCTCATCTAACTTATTCCTATATACCCACTTAGTTCCTATGATGGTCATGTTCATTGGATTTGGGACTAATTCCCAAAACAACATTCGTCTTAAATTGATTTAATTCTTCTTGCATAGCCATAACCCAACTTTCATCTTTTAATGCTTCATTAATGTTCTTAGGTTCTATTGCTAAGAGGAAACAAAAGAAATTATTTTTATCTTGGGCTTGTGACCTAAGAGTTCTTTGATTAAGATTTCCTATTATGTTATCTAATGGGTGTGATTTAGATTCCTTAATATTTACTACTTCGTTATATTCTAAGTCTATAATTTCATTATCATTTCCTAGGGGTTTTGTTTTATTAACCTCAATATCTTCGTCTTCACCTAAGTCATCATCTTCTAAAGGTAATGTTTTAGGAGGTGGTGGTGGTTCATCAAATGTTACATTTAATGATTCTTCTACTTTCATAGTGTGTTTGTTAAGTATTATATATGCTTTACTATTTTGCGAGTAACCTAGAAATATTCCTTCGTATGATTTTGGGTCGAACTTAGTAAGGTAATCCCTAGTGTTTAAAATATAGCATTTACTTCCAAATACTCTAAAATAGCTTAAGTTAGGTTTTCTACCTCTTAATAACTCATAGGGAGTTTTTCCTAATATTTTCCTAATTGATACTCTATTAAGTATATATGTCGATGTATCTGCGGCATGGCACCAAAATTTTTGTGGAATGGATTGTTCATTTAGCATTGTTCTACTCATTTCTTGAAGTGACCTATTCTTTCTTTCTACTACGCCATTTGATTGGGGAGTACGAGGAGCGGAGAAATTGTGAGATATTCCATTTAAATCACAATGTTTTCCGAATTGTACTTCGTTATCAAATTCTCTACCGTGGTCCGTCCTAATTGATACTATGTAACATCCTAATTCATTTTGAATCATTTTACTAAATATTTCAAATTTCTCAAAGGCCTCGGTTTTATCACTTAGGAACCTAGTCTACGTGTATCGTGAATAGTCGTCTACTATTACTAAGGTATAACGGTTTCCTCCATAGCTCCGCATAGCGGATGGACCAAATAGATCCATGTGTAATAATTCTAGGCACCTAGTAGTGGATACTATATTTTTAGCTTTGTGGCTTTCATGAGCTTGTTTTCCAATTTTACAAGCATCACAAAAGTGTTTATCATATCTTAAATTAGGCAAATTTCTAACTAATTCCTTAGAGGCTAAAGATTGTATTTGTTGCATGTTCGCGTGTCCTAATCTCCTATGCCACAAAGTAGAGTTCTCGTCTAAGGTCGCTAGGCATATCTTATCTTCCGTTTTGTTTCCTAGTTTCATGACATATATGCCTCATTTCCTAATAGCTCTACCTATTACCTTTCCATCCTTAACTATTTCGCTATCTTTTTCGGTAAAGGTAACCCTACATCTATTATCGCATATTTGGCCTATACTAAGTAAATTATATGTTAAATAATCTACATGCTCAACATTTTCAATAGTAAGTGAGTCTTGAGAAATCGTACCTTTGCCAATGATTTTTCCACGCAAGTCGCTACCAAAAATGACATTACCTCCAATGTATGCTTTGTATCAGGAGAATAACTTGCGATTTCCTGTCATATGCCTCGAGCATCCGCTATCCTTTTTCCATTCGTCGGGCTCCAAGTCTATTCCTAGGCATATTTCATCGGTTGCTTTAGCTACAAGACATTTTTCGTCTCTTGGCTTTTCCACTTCTTCTTTGTCACTTTCACTCCATGTTCCACTAACGAAGGCATCTTGATTTTCATAACTCGGTGGCTTTTTACATTCGCCAATGAGATGATTTGGACTTCCACATCTAAAGCACTTTCTTCTCCCGTAGTTATCGCCTCTATTTCTTTGAAATCTTTTTTCGTCCCGTGATTGTCTTGTAAATCTTCCTCGTCTCTTGAAAAATTTCTTAAATTCTCTTATGGCCATTGCATATTCTTCGTCTTCACTTTCGTCACTTGAATCATCGTCGTCACTAAGTTTCTTTTTGACTTTTAGCGCAAGAGATTTGACTTGCTCTTTCTTTTCTTTGATCGTTTCCGAATCTCTTTTTATAATTTCTTCATGGACCTTCAAATTTCCGATAAGCTCATCGAGTGATAATGTCATCAAGTTCTTTGATTCTTCAATTGCCGTGACTTTAGCTCGCCATTTTGGATGCAATGCCCTAAGAAATTTCCTTACACAATTTTTGCTAGAAAAAGTCTCATCAAGTGCTTTTAAACTTGTGATAATAGTGTTAAATTTAGCAAAAGCACTATCTATTGATTCTTCTTCCGGAATCGTAAATTGTTCCTATTATTGTACAAGAAGATCTATTTTATTGTCTTTGACTTGAATATTACCTTTGTAAGTAATTAGTAGTGAATCCCAAATTTCTTTGGCTGTTTCACACATAAAAATTCTTTCGTATTCGTTGCGTGGTAACGCATTATAAATTACCATTTTAGCTTCATAATTTTTTGCTAGTTTCTTTTTCAAATCATCATTTTATTTTTTAAAAGGTACAATTTCATCTATTTTAGTTTCCGGATTTTGTTGAGTAGGAGGAAAATCACCAAAGGTAATAACATGTCAAAGATCAAGATCTTTAGATTTCACATAAGTTTCGAATCTATTTTCCAATATAAAAATCCATCACTTTCAAATAGTGGTGGTCTTTGCATAGATTGCCCTTCTAAATATTTTTCAGATTCCATAGATCGTTGTAAGTTTTAAAATACAATATATTTTAAAAATCTCGCTTAACTTGGCTCTGATACCAATTGTGGAAAACTAGAATGGGGGTTGAATAGTTTTACGTCTTTTTAATTTATTATGAAAAACTTTGTTTGTACGTTTTGTTAGCTTCTAAAACTTTAGATTCGATATTATGTGAACTCAAGTCTTGCACAATAAGAACAACTATATATATGTATACTATAGCAATTATAATGTAAATAGGGAAATGAGTAAGAGATGGAAAGATCAAACCGCGAGACAAGAGATTTATAGTGGTTCGGCTACAAGGACACCTTCCTTGCCCTACTCCACTCCCCGAGCACCTAACTCGAGAGTTTTCTTCACTATGTCAACAAGCTCCATTATGGCGGAGAAAACCTTACACACCAATATTCACACCACAACTTAGTCACACCTTATTCACACCTTCTTCACACCTATCTATCTTCACAACTATCTACTTCACAACTATTTACTTCACAACTATCTTCTTCTTCACACCTATCTTCTTCACAACTATCTACTTCCAAATATCTACTTCACACCTATCTATTTCCAACTATCTACTTCATAACTATCTTCTTCACACCTATCTTCTTCACAACTATCTAGTTCAAACTATCTACTTCACAACTATACTAATCTATCTTCTACCAAATATTCACAACTAGTTACACAAAGAAATAGATATAATGGATGAAACTCTAATCAACTTGGATGTGGAGATCACAACAAGTTGTAATACTTCTTCTCTTTGTAGATTGAAGTATTCTTCTTTTGCCCTTGAAAGGTTGAGGCTTGGATCACTTTGAAACAAAGATTTATGTATATATGATCAAAGGATTTTTAGAGAATAGAAATGAGATCTAGAACAGAAAGTTTTGGGGTGCAAAAGGTGAGAAAAATCTGTGGAATAAACCAGTATTTATAGGTCAGAAAAATACTGTTCTGGAGCGTCCCGTTCCCTTAATTGAGGGGCCGGTCCCCTTAATTTTAAGGGGGGCGCCTAGTGAATTAAGGGGGCCGACCCTTCCAGAACGTTGGACTCATTTGTCCTTTTGTGGAGAAGGTTTTTCTGGTTCATTTCTACCATTTTTGGTTAAAAATTTGAATTCATATATTTATAATGAATTAAACATATTCTTTTAATTCCAAAAATGTTTTATAAAAGATATAAAATGTTTTGTGACATTTTATAAAAAATCCAGTGATTAAGAAAATGTTCCTTTGATCATATAGTGCATTAAACACTTTGTTTATTCATACCTTAAGTGATTAAATTGTTGAAATGAATATTTACAACTAGATACTTGTTTACGTCATAATCTCTAGTTTAATGAGTTTATATTTTGTGATTATCAAAACATAGAGATATTGAAAAATATAAATAATGTTTTTAGACATTGCTTATATCAACACGATGAATCACACCATATCTTTTAAGTGTCTTTTCCATTAGTGAGTTACAAAAGTGAGTACCTCAGTCGCTGATAAGGGACTTGGGGACTCCAAATCTAGAGAAAAGCCTTTTGAGGAACTTAACAACTTACCTAGCATCATTATTGGGCAGGGCTTCGGCTTCTACCCATTTTGATACATAATCTACAGCCACCAAAATGTAACATTTCTTCCCAGATGGGGTGAATGGTCCCATGAAGTCTATTCCCCAGACATCGAAAACTTTGCAAAATATAAGATTATTTAAAGGCATTTGATTCCGTGAAGAGATGTTACCTGCACGCTGACATGCGTCGCAATTCTTTACATATTTGGCAACATCCTTGAAAATGCTTCGCCAATAGAATCCAGCCTCGAATACTTTCCTAGCAGTTGTGTCGGCCCTGTGATGTCATCCGGTTGGTCTCTTGTGACAATGTTCGGATCTGGTTTATTTCCTCCCCGAATACCATCTTCTGATGATTCCATCTCTACATGATCTGAACAAATATGGATCATCTCAAAAGTAGTATTTTAGATCTGCGAAGAATTTCCTTCTCTGGTCGGGTGTAAGGTTTCCAGGTAGTATCCGTGTTGCTAGATAGTTTGCAAAGTCTGTTGATGAGTCCTAATTCGTATGTTTTTGGTTTGGATTTCACCCAAAGTCGTTTCTTTTCTCATTTTAGGTACTTTTGAAGGGAAAATCACAAAAGAAGCATTTTCGGGCGTTTTCGGAGTGAAAAAGTGCGGAAAACAACAAAAACTCAAAAGACATTAAAGATCACAGAAAGTGACGCCGTCACACTCTACAAGGTGACGCCGTCAGGAGTAAGTGAAGTCAAGGATTGGAAAAATACTCGTGACGGGCCAGAAAGTTTGTAGTGCAATTTGGTGACGCCGTCAACCAAGGCCGTCAGATCTGGAACCAGCAATTATGACCACGTCAAGGAAGGCCGTCAGGAAACCCTAATCGCCGAGCTGACGACGTCACCTATTGGGCTGACGCCGTCAGCCCGCGTTTTCTATATATATAGAACGATTTTTCTTTATTTTAAATAACCTTGAGAACTTTAGTCAAATTTTGGAGTGGAGAACTTTAGGGTTAAACCCTAGTACGTGTATTACAGACCTTAGAGGGTATCCTAACCCCTCTAACTTGCATGTTTAATCCAAGATAAGTCTTTATTCATACAATATGTCTATGTATTGTGTGATTTATGCTTGTGCTTGTCTTTCTTTCAACATGCTAGGCTAATTTACTTTGTGTTTGCTTAGATCTAATGAAACATAACTATTGATTATCATGTGATGTGTATGTTGTGATTGTGTTTGGGTGAATGTTTCATCTACGTTAGACTAGAGAAAACTGGCTAATCTCCTATACGGTAACAAGCTTGAACGTCTTTAGAAACGTGAATCGTATGTGCGTTATCGATTTTAAGGTAGTATTTCATGCATAGGTTGCTATCGGTGAGCTCATGATAGGATGCTTGACGTATCGTCATAGAGTGAGGTAGGAACTTATAGAGTTAGGGAATTGAACGCACTCCCTACGACTTGTTAGGAATACACCCGTCATCCACGCAAACTCAACATACTAATTACATGGTAAAAGATAGTTAGGGAGTAATGAAATCTAAGTAAACACTATTCTCCACCACTGATTTTCTCCAAACCAAAAATACAAAAATATAAGTAGATTAAAAGTAGATAACTTGGGTTAGTTGACTAGCAACTAATTCCGCCCTATCCTCCAAAACCAGAGATTTTACTGATTTCATAAAACATAAAAATACAAAAAGAATCTTCCTCCACCCTTAGACCTAGATTAGAGTAGCCTTTAGCCTAACGAACACTATTCCCTACGAGAGAACGATCAATCCCCCGGTACTTGCCACTACACTATACTACATCGGTTAGGTACACTGCCTGTTGGGGATTGCAAGCTTCTCGAGATCCCTCGAGAGGTAAAACGTAGTGCGTGTTGCAGTCCCGCGCGCATCAAGTTTTTGGTGCCGCTGCCGGGGAATAGTTATTGTTTAGGTTAATTTTTATTCTTAGATAGGTCTACTCACTAGACTCCTTTCTAGTGAGATTTTGTTTTATTTCTCTAGGATCTCTTTAGTCTATCTTTTTCTTTGTGCCCTTTGTTTGTAAAACCATTTTCATTTGTCACTATGGCGGATGAAGTTCCATTTAGATCACTAACAATAGATGAGCAAGTGTATTTCACTAATAGGTTTGCTTCCTATCATTCCGATACATTTTTGTGTGGTATTAGTAACATCCAAGAGGATTTGGGGGTAAAGTTAGACGGGTTTGATGAATTCTATGCATGTGTGAATTCCATTAGGCGATCATTA
>LBNU01002611.1:15639-30844 GCA_014162995.1 Artemisia annua | reverse complement strand
GTTGTGGGGTACAAACCAATTGAAAGGGAAATGATTTGCACACTCCCAAAATTTATTGGGACACTCCATTCTGTGCAATAGACAGGTGTACTTTAAGTATAACCTGCTTTAACTGCCTGTACATTGGAGTGTCCCAATAAAATTTAAGAGTGTGCCAATCACTTCCTCAATTGAAAATGTGCATTCCTTTATTTTGTTTTTCTCCGTCCTAAGCTCAATATAATGCAAATTGACCCCCTCACGTGTAGGCATAAAAAAACATCAAAGTGCTAAATAACTTGATCAAAACAACTTCAAATGTGGCGGCTCCTTGTTCTTTCTTCTCAAATGATCTAAATTACTAGGTTAGTGTTTTTACACATTTTGTTGATGTTCTAACTTAATTCCTACTTGATTATGCTTATTTGTTTTTAGACTAGGAACTCACATTAGACTGTTATTATCTTCATTTTCATATGGGAAAAATCTTTAAAAATGTATTAAACTTGTCACAAAAATCACTTTCATGTAGCGAACAAAAAAAATAGCTTTTTGATGCACTGAACTTCATTTTTTTTGGCCTTTTTGATGTATTATTGACATTTTTGCCCCTGAAAATATTGAAATTCCAAGGGCAAAATAGTCAGAAAAAAGTACGAAAATCCATCAAAAAAGACAAAAAAATGAAAGTTCAGTATAAGGGTGAGCATCGGTCTCGGACCGGACCGGACCGGACCAGACCAACAAGACCGAAGACCGAATTAAGGCAAAAACCCGGACCGAGACCGAGACCGAATGTAGTCGGTCCGGTCCCGTCCGGTTCGGTCCGGTCCGGTCTTCGGTCGGTCCGGTCCAATTAGGCATATTTTGGCAAGTTTTTTCGGTTTTTTGCCGGTCCGGACCGGACCGGACCGGACCGACCGGACCGAGGACCGAATTAGCCAAAAAGCCTAGACCGAGGACCGGACCGAATGTGGTCGGTCCGGTCCGGTCTGGTCCGGTCCGGTCGGTTTTGTCGGTCGGTCCGGTCCATCCGGTCCATTTGCTCACCCTTAGTTCAGTACATCAAAAAGCTATTTTTTTTGTACGCTACACGAAAGTGATTTTTGTGACAAGTTTAATATATTAAAAAAGATTTTTCCCTTTTCATATCATTTTGCATTTTGTGAGGATTTGTTACTTACCAAAGTATAAAAGTATATTATTTCGTTTTTATGGAAAATGGATGGTTTGATGCAGTATTCTGTGATAGGTGTATATGTCTGTTGAGTTAATTAAAAAAAAAAAAAAAAAAAAAAAAAAAAAAAAAAAAAAAAAAATTTCGTTTTTTGACACTATAAATCATTAGCTCGTGTGAGGGTGTTATTAGTCAATGTAGTATTTGTTTATTCTATACTAGGGGTGGAAACGAGCCGAGCCGAGCCCGAGCTCGCCAGAGCTCGAGCTCGGCTCGTTTATATATATAAAGCTCGAGCTCGGGCTCGAGCTCGTTTCGAGCTTTATATTTTGAGCTCGAGCTCGGCTCGTGAAAATTTTCAAAAGCTCGAGCTCGAGCTCGAGCTCGACTAATTTATATAATGTGTTAAAGAAAACATTGTTCGAATAGAGCTCGGCTCGTTAATTACATAAGGCTCGAGCTCGTTTACTACTTTTAAGCTCGTTTATACGTATAGACAGTATATATACGTATATATTTCAAAGGCTCGTTTAGGCTCGCGAGCCTACTCGAGCTTTTTGTCTAGAGCTCGGGCTCGAGCTCGATTATTAAATGAGCCCAAACTTAGGCTCGAGCTCGGGCTCGAGCTCGTTTAGGCTCGGCTCATTCGAGCTTTTTACCGATCCGATCCCGAGCTTTTCACGAGCGGCTCGGCTCGTTTCCACCCCTATTCTATACTATACATTTAATGATTTGTTGATCCATCAATATATGTTCCTAATATCGGTTTCTTGTTATTTTACAGTAGTATTTTTGTTTGTTTTAGAAAATTAGCGCGAAAACAAATTTGTTGATCTGGTATATAATCGCTTACAAAAATAAAAAGAGTATGACCAATGTTTTTGTTGCCTCAGGGATTTATCTTCAAACATCATCTACTATTGTTTTGTTTGATTTCATTCGTAGGCTTTGAATAAATCATGAATATGATTCTAGGATTTTGATTAAATTCAATTATGCTTTGATACATCTTAATTATACTAGTCCGATTTTAGGCATTGATAAAGTTTTGTTTAATCACTACCATATATGATCTGTGATTTCGGAATTTAGGCTTTAAATGATAATAAATTAAGTGGTTTTGTTTTTTTTTTTGGGAATATTTCCAAAACAGTACCTTTGTTGTATACTTGGTTCTGCAGTTTTAGATGGCTTCATTTTTTGGAACAGAACTTTTAGTTGTCTTTCATTTTAGTAGATGCTTCCTTAAAAATTTCTATAGATGTAGTGTGTAAATTTGACCCAAATAGTTTCTGTAATTTAATCCCCTGTTTAACGGGATTTTATTTTGTTATACAAGGACTTAAGTTAACTTTAACATTCACAAACCCTCACATGCATATACATCATCTCAACTCAACATTCGCAAAATATACGTATTTTTTTAATATAATTATTTGAAGGAGTATGTAATTATGTACATTAATAGTTTTTTTTTG
Source organism: Artemisia annua (assembly GCA_014162995.1). Lineage (NCBI taxonomy): Eukaryota > Viridiplantae > Streptophyta > Magnoliopsida > Asterales > Asteraceae > Artemisia > Artemisia annua. The sequence goes on along the minus strand of LBNU01002611.1, from coordinate 28,210 downwards.
GGTGATAACGAGCTAAATGTTATTTTTATTTTATTTTATTTTTTAATTTTATTTTTAAATATTTTTTTAATGCTATGCAGCAAAACAAGCTTATTTTGGATTTCTAGTCCGTCGCACAGTCGTGGCAGCGCCAGGTATGGATCATTTTCAATGTCTTGTGCATCTTATCTGCTTGATTACAAATATGATTTGATTGTTTATGGATTTGATTTGCTTGTTTATAGATATACTATTGCTTACAGATTCTTAGTTCACAATAACAGACACTTTTTGGTTCAATAAAAAGCATTTGACATTAAGGGCTCTCATGTTCTTAGATTAATTAAACTTTTAGAAACTTCTTATTGAGAAATATATATTTCTTTTAAATTTAAACACAAATTAGGTCACAATCACTAAAATCCGTATCATGACTCTAAACTAGAGTTTTTGACTAATAAATAAAGATTGTAACGATTATGATTTGGTCAATAACTCAACAAATTTCACTAATAAATCTCGCGTTTGGTTGGGGTAAATTGAAGGCAGTTGGGGTGATTTGAAATTAAAATTGCTCAAATAGCCTTGTTTGGTTCATAATAAAAACGTGAGCCCAGTAATTTTAATTGCATTAATGAAGCTAAAAGTGGGCTAATTTAATTTCCTTCCACTTGGTAAGCAATTAAATTTGCTTTGAATTTTAAATAGCATCATTTGCATATCTTGAACCAAACGCCCCTAAGAGATTTGTGGGGACATGTAGATGGGCAGGTATATGATCGAATGTCATAATCATTCACTCGCTTTATATTAGAGAAGATGCCAGCCCGATACGTAACTCTCCACAGTTTCGTCTCTCATAATTTATCTCTATTCCCTTCCTATTATTGGAAAATTTCGTTTTATTTTGTTATGACCAACTTCCGTTTTATTCGTCCCGTTCCTTCGCACCCTATAATAAAAATACAATATTGAACTATATTCATTTCAGCTTACAAATATAAAAACGACATAGTAATTAGAAGATATACCATTTTTCTTCGTTAGTTTCAAGCAACCTTTTCATTTTTTTTTGTAAAAGGTCAAACGACCCAGTAAATATATTACTCTAAAAAGCATTTAAGTACAAAGGATATGAGTGGATCCCATATCTCAGCCCGTTACATAGGCGAGAACCTTACATAACGAGATACTGCCTATTTTCTAAACAAGAAAACAAAACCACTAACCACATGAGAACAAAAGACTATGACAAAAATATAACCTACTTCCTACGACCTTGGATATTAAAGCCATACATGGCATTAAGAGCATCCAAATTCCCTGGAAGATCATAAATTTGCTTCGAATAATCATCATAGTCATCAAACTCATCTTCACGCTCATGACCACCACAAAAAAGATTTGCTGATTCGTCGAACGGGTTAAGAACCTCATCATCATCACTATCATAAACCACAACCTCACCCACCTTTGAAAATGGGTTAGCCCTCTTAGTGGAAGAGGTAGACGGAATAGGATGACCATCATCATCCACAAGAGTAGTTTTCCCATCAATAAGTAGTTTTTCAATCTTACCAATTTTCTCAACTATAGGAGTAGAACCCTTACTAGACTCTTCCTCATTAACTTTCATTGTATTACCTGTCTTAGTAGACTCATCCGTAGTAACTTCCATTGTACGACCATCATCCACATTCTTGTAAGCAACCTTTTCATGGTTAAAGCATAAATTCAAATGTGCAATAGGATGAGAAGGGTGCTGATTTGTAATCTTGGCTACATCTTGCTTATTGGCTCCTATTCTTATCTTAATGATCAATATAATATACCCTTTTCGTTATTTAACCAAAGAAAATAATATTTTTGTTTTTTCTTAATGAATTAGCGAAAAAGATAATGTTTAGTTTGTTAGTTAAATTAAAAACATTTTGCTACAGTGTTTTAATACGTAATTATTATCAATATCAATTATCAGCGCCCGTGAATTTCACATAGAGACCACAAAAACAAAAATAAAATAAATAAAACAATAATAAAAATAATAAGTGCGGGGATATTTAGTAACGATTTTAAGTTGGGATATACTCGTAGTTGTTATTTATTCATTTCTTGTTTTTAGTTTCATTTCATATTTTTCATTTTCTTAGTTTCGTTTCATATTGCAAAGAAAGTGTCGCTTTCTGAACTTTCTTTTTGGCCTTTTAGGGACGGCTGGCTGTCGTCTTAGTGTGGCATAGTTTAAGGCTACAAATTACCGTTAAAAAATGTTTTAAACATGCCAAAACAGCGAATTGTAGCCACACATAAAGCAAGATATGTTACCATGATTAGAGCACCATTTTAATCATATTTTAATCATGCTTTTTAACTTATACCTCTGTGTTTTTAAGATGAATAATATGAGAACGATTATAAATTATCTTGTATCATCTTATCTCGTTAAGATAGACAATTTATGTCCAACGTAATTTGACGAATAACAAAGATGTGTCATGAGGGACGGTTGGTATAGAACAGAGAAAAGTCGTTATAAACGAAATGTTCCTTTCTCTTTTTTTTGGGTCAAAGGTCAAAAAATGTCCCTTTCTCTCATCTTCGAACAAAAGTTGCATAACAAAAGAGTTAACCTTTCTCCCATTTCACTTTAAATAATGGACACTTATGACTCGAACCATATAATTCTAAAAGTGAAGTGCATATTCGATACTAATAAAATTTTGTTAACCTAATTACATTTCTTGTTTTCTAGTTTCAATACATATCTTTAACTTTCTTAGTTTCGTCACATAGCGTAAATAAACAGTGTCGTCTCTTAAAAACTTTCTTTGAGCTTTTGGGTCGGCGAGGTGCTGTCTCAGCGTGACATGGCTTAAGGGTACAAATTACCGCTAGTAATTGTTTTTAGCGCACGCGTAGAACAGTTACATATATGGGAATTGTTTTTATGTGAAAATGGTACATACATATAGTTCCAAATTTTATACTCCATTATTACAAAAAGTTATTTAACCCCTACCAACAATATCTGACTTTAAACAAAAAATAGATTCTTCACTGACTGCCAAGTGCCAACCAACTCTTCTTTTATTTACTACCAACTCTCACACACACTACAAATACTGTGATTATCTCATTATCTATCTAGCTAGCTAGGCTACTAGGCTTCCTCTTTATCTCTCATTATTCACTACGCTATCTGTAAGTCATTTAGCTATTTATGTATCCCTTCTTTCTTGTTATAACGATTATATAATTTGTTTTTTTATTTTATCTCTCAACTTTCAGTTAGTATTAAACATGCTACACTGGATCTGTACATTTGTTTCTGTTGCATTACAAGTCTCTTTAAGCGTTGACATTAATAACAAGTTTAAGTAGTTTGTAACTTTGTATGTTGATGAACTGATCGGATCTATCTATGTTACTGCTGAAACAAAAGTACTTGGTTTGTATTTCAAGAAATAAAATGATGATCTACTTTTCTTAAATGTTAAATATTTAATTTGAGAAGTAGAGAGTTAAAAATAGATTGAAAAGATTATTACAACAACTGTTTTTATAGTACTTTCCTTTTCCAACGTGTGAACAAAAAATCTCTCACTTCAAAGAAGTTTCTTTTTCCCTCCCAACACTTTGCCACAACTAAACTGCCGCACTTGTTTCCTTTCTCTCTCTCTCTCTCACAAAAACACACACTGAAACAGACATTAAAACACACAGTGAAACACTATTACGATCTTATCTCTCTAGGGTTTCCTCTTGTAAGTAGTCATTTTCAACTCTTTCTATCTTTCTTCTTTCTCATATATTTGTTTCTTCTTATATCCATCAATGTTGAATTTGTAACAAAAACATTTATATAATCGGATCCGATGTGTTCATTAATTAATTCTCAAGTAAATCTCGTTTGGAGTACATATATTAATAAGTCTCGTTGAGCTTAACTAAGGTGATTATTTATTTACTTGATGCTCGCATGTTGTTGAGATGATGATCTATGAATCTATCTATGTTTCGATTTTTTAGTATTAAATTATTACGTTTCATATGAATTGTAGTAGTTTTTGGTTGTTGTTTCCTTTATCTAATCATTTTTGGAAAGTGAAAAAGTATATTTGAATGTTTTGTATGTGTTTTTAGGGAAACCGGGAATTTAGGATTATAGGCGAATCAGGTTTTAGTTATTCGTTATTTGATTTTCCATTTTTAGTTAGACTAGTACATATAATTTGGAATCAAGATTATATATATAGTTGTGCGAGTCCATGTCAAATTCACAATAATAGACATGCATAAGCTAGAAAAACAGGGGAAAGAGACTTGCAAGCCAAATGGGGATATTATTTATTAACACTGATCAAGCTTAATATGGATTGCATTCGTATTTTACGATAACTTGACTATTTGTTGGGGCAATATTGAATTTGAATAAGCATTTTACTGCACTTGTAATGTCATTTTGACTCTAAAAATGGATAAGGTTTTCCCTCTTCAAATTACCTGGGAAAGGCAAGCCTTTTTTACTATGATTTACGCGCACGGCGTCACCGGGTTAATCCCGGAACCGTTTCCGAACCTTTCCTGGCCACCCTGAATATATACACCTAGCGATGTTTGAACCCTTGACCTCTTGTGAGGTAGCCAAAGACCACTAGGCCATTTGGTGGTGGTTACGTTGGGTAGAATTTTGTTATTTTGTTACTGAAAAGGTCGTATACTTGTTGGCAAAAGATTTACTATATATGGTAGCATTATCATAAACACAGTTGCATTGTTATGTTAGCTGATTTCTGATTCTATTACAACTTTCATAGCTCAAAGTGCATTATACATGTTTAATGTGCTAAATTTCCTGCTCAATAGTGATCATACATTTCTGATTTATGTTAGGTACTTAAATTTGTAGATTGTATTTCTTTGCATTTTTTCAGTAGTAATTGTGTGTGTTTCGGTATGGGGTTATTCTATAATGTTGAGATTAGATCACACGTTGTTTGCCATTCATTTTTATCAAGTTGTCTGCTCTTTAAAATGACTTGCAGGCTTAAAAAAAGTTTTCTGTTTTTCAAATTACTAAATAGATGGTCATTCTGTTCAAAAAAAAAAAAAAAAAGGGGTCATCTTTCATACAACATTACTTTAAACTGAGCATCTCTTTGATTCAGTACTTATTTAGTTCAGTTATTTCAAACAGACATTAGGAGGTTAAGAAGCTGAAATCTGTTCGATTATTATGGACACTAAACGACCGTCCCTGTCACGTAAATCTGCAAATGCATACAAACAACCTGGTTCAGGTTCGGGTTCTAATTTGCTTTGGAATCGTTGGAACAATATATCTTTAGAAAAGGCAGTTCCATTGTCTGGTGACGGGAGATACTTATATCCACTTTGGGTTTCTGGAAAAGAAGAGACACAGAAGGAATTCCTTCAATCTGATCCATCTCACTTTAAAACTATTGGTATGTATTTTTGTTATGTATGTCTTTATGGAAACGAACTTGTCAGAGTGTCAGTTTGCATATAAAAACCTCATTTTATTGTACTTTTAACATACATAGAAGTTTAGATTGGTGAGCTTATCATCCTTGCAAGGTACTACTTTAGGTGATCAAAGATCATTGATGGTCATTAATCATTTTTTGATCTAATAAAATGGTCATTAAATCCATGCCAGTATACTTAAAAGAAAAGATATATAATGTTATTATGTACTGATACAGTGATACATCTAATGAAAGTGACTTTATGCGTGCTTCTGACGTCTTTTGTCGAATCTGTAGGTTTCACACTGGGTGCTGAGAGTGTCGACCCACATAATCAGAGAAAATTACAGGACAAAATAAGAGCCACTTTAAAGCAATTAACTTTTCTTGAGCAACATGTTATTGTTCAGTTTTGGTCACGTCATGTCGATGGGATGCACCAAGTACTTACAACTATGGATCAACCATGTGGTTTTGGTGTAACGGAGGAACTCCTATATCTGTTTCGAAAGGACTCTGAGGAGAACCCTTGTATTGTAGGTAATATATATGAAGAAGAGGATATTAGTCCTCCTGCTCGAGTATTTAGGCGAGGATTGCCAGAGTGGACTTCTGATTTAACTAATTACTTGCCAAAACAATTTCCACAACAAGACTTAGCGATCAGTTGCAAACTCCATGGATATTTGGCTTTACCAGTCTTCAATTCAACTACAGGGTTATGTCTTGGTGTGATTGAATTCTTGGGGTCTTCAAAGTATACGAGTTTTGCTTACGAGTTTCAACAAATTCAGAAGGCGCTAAAGGTTTCTTTTAAATAATCCCTGTCAATCTAGACACACTTGTACTTTCTTTTTCACTGTTTTGTGGTGTTTGGTACTTTATACTACATATTTGATTTTTTGGTTAAGCAGTAAATAACTAAATAACGTTAATACCCTAATTATCTTGTATTTTGGTACAGATATGTGCTGCATCTTTTTTTTGTATATTCTCTCCTGAGTCTCGCTTGGTTTTTCTGTCAGCTAGGTCTGCCTTAACTCCATTTTGCTTTCTCTTTAGCCACGTTAGGATTTTAAACTTCGTTTTCAGAAGTAGAAAAAACAACCTAATATTATGCTTTAGGGAAAACTCTATGGCTAGAATGGTCGTCAGGTCGCATGGGGTCATATAAGGATGCCCTAGATTAAATACTATTCCCGTAGAAGCTTTCTCAGTGCGAACTAAATGAGTAAAAAGATTAGTATTACCACATTTTATGAAATCATGTTTTCTGTTGTATCTTGTTTTAACCCTTCCTTTTATTGATGCTCATTTCCAAATTCTTAACTTGCAGATGCAGAATCTGACATGCCAACAAGTAATAGATGGTCATGCTTCAAATTCTATCAATCAGGTTTAATATTTCAGCAAATGTTTTCTCTAATTCCATTTTTCTTCTTTAGGATTCTGATGTGTGAATGTCTTTCATATACAGCTTCCCAATGAACAGAGGGTCAATGAGTTGGATAAAATCTTCGACATTCTGAAAAGTATGTGCATCATCTACGACTTACCTCTTGCTCAGACATGGGCTGTTTCCCCATCCACTAATGTTGTTTCCCATGAGAAAGTTCTTCAGAAGTGTTGTAGTAGTTTCGACACTAAATGCATCGGGAAAATCTGTATTTCCACAGCTGGTCTACCGTTTCATGTTCGAGACTTACGCAAATGGAAATTCAGGGAAGAAAGTGTCAAGCAACACCTGCACAAGTCAGAAGGGATTGTTTGGAGAGCGTTAGCATCCCGTGGTTCATACTTTTGTGCAGATGTAACCCAACTCAATAAAGAGGAATTCCCTTTGGTTCTCTGTGCACGCGCGGTTACCTTAACTAGCTGTGTTGCAATATATGTGCAGAATGATGTAGGCGATACTGAGTATGTTTTAGAGTTTTTTCTACCTGCGGGTATGGAAAATGGTAGATTTGTTCAAGAAGTGGTGGAAGCACTGAAACTGAAATTTGACGTCAATTCTGGATTTGTACTTCATGGCACATTACTTAGGGATTGGTCAGGTAAACATTGAACCTAAAACTATTCAAACATCCTCGAATCAGATGGCTAACAGTATCACTTTTATGCTGTTTTTTCAGATTCAGAGTCAACTGTGACAGATGTTTCAGACCAAGGGTCCTCCACCAATGAGAAGGTGCAGAAAAGGCGTGCCACTACGTTTAATGATGATGAAGAGACAAGCAGCCCTTTGAAAAAGCTTAAAAAAGACTGAGATCTGGGCAACAGATTGACAGTTAATGAGACGCATACTTGATTATTGGTGAGTCAGTACATTTAAATTTAGATATTTGCCAAGATTTTCTGTATTCTGTCTTTTCAACTTCCGGTAACGGTCGTTTTGTTTATGGTTTTCACTGTATGTTTGGCATATGTAGGTGTATTTGGAGTTGGAGCTGCACTGGAGTTGGAGTCGGAGTAGTGCACTGGGTAGCTGGAGTCGGAGGTGCCGAAGTTAGGATTGGTGGTCAACTGGAGATGGATTGCAAAGAGTTGTGAGCCTGAAACTTTTATTTGTATGAATTTGCTTTGAAAGTACCTGAATGATTATAATTACTCTAAGAAAAATACAATAATATAACTCAAAAAAGTAATATTAATTATATAAAGGATATTTATGTATTTTATCAGTGTCAAAGGCTCCAGCTTATTTCATAAAGCTTTTTGGTTCAAGAGCATATAAGTTATATGCTAGCTCATTGCAAAAAGTCAAAAACATATTTATTGCCAATCATTTTTTCGCTCAATTATTTGATGGGCAGTTATATCATTTTTGCTTGCTGATGAGTTTTGGATGGGATTCGCTAGCGGGTGATCACTAAATAGAAAGTTTGTGTGTACTAAATCGGTAATCACATTTAATCGTAACCTCAACAACATTGCAAAACAAGTTTAGTAATAGAGTAAATTACATAAATGGTCACTATGGTTTGTCGATTTTTTCACATTTAGACACTGAATTTTTTTTTTAACAAGTTCAGTCACTAAGGTTTCAAATCGTTACAGATCCAGTCCAATTGTGTTACATAAACGGTCACTGTGGTTTTGCTAAAATTACATAAATGGTCACTGAAATTGGCTGAATTTGTAACGATTTGAAATCTTAATAACTGAACTTGTTAAAAAATAATAATAATAATAATAATAATAATTTAAAAAAAAAAAAAAAAAAAAAAAAAAAAAAAAAAAAAAAAAAAGGTTCAATGATTAATTGTGAAAAAAATCGACAAATGATAGTTACCATTTATGTAATTTACTCTTTAGAATAAATAAAATATAATTTATACGAGTATTTTTTTTTTTTTTGAAGATGTCTAATACTAGTAATACCATTGAGCAAATGAAGTAAATATATATTTCACGGCTGCCCAGCCTCATTTCAAGTTTTAATGAATGTGGTTTTCATGAATTATGTGATGAGGATAAGAAATGTTGGTGTCGTGTTTTTGTTATTCTTTTCGTGTGACTTATCGATAAAAATCAATGTTCTAGAAGGCGTGAGGCGTGGCGTGGCGGCACAGCCACGCCTCAAGCCTTACGCGCTTTTGCGAAGCTTTGGCGTTTCTTAAGGCGTGCTTAAGGCGGCAACAAAATATTTATAATTTATGTATTTATAATTTTATATCATTTTATAAGAGCAATTTCAAATACTAAAGCCCAAATCCCAAATAGCCAGGCCCAAGTAGGAATTATGTTTTGAAATTACGAGGCCCAAGAAAGAAATAACCCAAATACTTGAAATTCAAGCCCAAATCCATAAATCTCCTAAATGCTTTTAAAAATGGCGCCAAAAAGGCGCGCCTTTGCATGCCTTTTCGCGCCTTATTCCACGCCTTTTCACACGACGCCTAGACCTCACGCCTTGGTCCATTTCGTGGCGCCGAGGCCACGCCTCGCGCCTTGGCGACGCCTTGGCGCGCCTTTTAGAACACTGATAACAATTAATGGTGCTGTACAATCAATAATTGTATACGCGTGTACTTCTTTATTCGTAGCGAATATGCGAAATGATGATATTGCCCTTAACTAAAAACAAAATCAAACAAAAAGGAACGGGTTTGACCAGAGAATAATGGGTCAAGCAAGGGCGGAGCTATGTGAGGACCGGGGAGGGTCCCGGCCCCCTAAGTCTAAGCCCATTAGTGTATTTATTTGCGATTTCATGTGTATTTTCGGGAAAAATTTTATTTCGGCCCTCCCATTTAATGTATTTCTCGAAAAAAATTTGTTTCGGCCCTCCCGCGGAAATTTTTCTAGCTCCGCCATTGGGGTCAAGGAACCTCATTGATACTAAAAACTTGAAAAGAAGGACCCTAGATGACCAAAAGGCTAAGATTTGTCCCGTCGTGATGTTTTTTTGCCAAGTTTAGGGACCAACGATGTATTTTACTCTTGAGATAAGAGCATGTGTAGCCAAGAACATTACAAATAAGCACCCTTCTCATCCTATTGCACATTTACATTTATGCTCTAACCATGAAAATGTTGCTTGAAACAAACGTAGAAGAAAACTGATATATCTTCTTACTATATCGTTTTTATATTTGTAAGATGAAACGAGAATAGTCGAACAATGTATTTTTATTATGGTGTGCAAAGGAACGTGACAAATAAAATGGAAGTTGGTCATAAGAAAATAAAACGAAAACTTCTACAGTAATAATGGGAAGAGAATAGAGATAAGTCACGAGAGACAAAATGTCCCTATCATTTATCTTCGATTATTGGTGGGAAAAAAAAGGAAAAATGCTGTATCATATTAAATTAATACTTTATAGTTATTAATCTATTGTCACTCATCTAAAAAATGTAGAAAAATAAACTATTTTTTTATTCATGTAGAATTAGCATCTGACATTAATTAAAAATTAACAGAAATATTTTTGACGATTATATTGCAACTTAATCAAATAAGCAGCTAACCTTTCCCTCATAAAATTTCACTTAAAATATGAAAATTTTTATTCGAACCTTCCCTAGCTTTAAATGAGAGAAAAAAGAAAGGGGAAATAAAATAAACAAAAAAAATTATAAGGCTGGTGACAGTGGTAACCCATATTGCATCATCTTTCCGGCTGCCACCTCAGTTTTCTCTCTCCTCAACCCATATTTACCTCTATATATAATTTAATTGGAACTTTAAATGAAAAGTGGTATTTGTGTTGTTTGAAAATCGGTTGAATAAGCAACCCATATTGCAAATTTTTGGCCGGCGACCCATTTACCCACAGTGGTGACAACCGATGTTAATATTGTTGACTCATTTTCACAACCGATTTTTTACGGGCCACTATCACTAGCCTATTAATCGTGAGGATATTTAGTAACGTTAAATTAGAATTCTTAAAAGGTAGGATATATACAGTTATTTATTCATTTCTTGTTTTTTAATTTCATTTCATATCTTTCACTTAGTTTCATTTCATATTGCAAATAAAGTGTCGCTTTTTTGACATTTCTTTTTGGCCTTTTAGGGTCGGCTGGATCTCGTCCTAGTATGACATGGTTTAAGGGTACAAGTTTGTTAACTTTACGCAAATATAAACACATATAAAAAACAAAGACACACAAAGATTATTCAATCAACCACTTTTTTATTTATATAAACTGCATCTTGTAATAATAGAAGGTTTTCATAACTCAAATAAAAGAGAAACATACATACTTAACTGGTATATAAGTCATGTCTTAAAAATCAAACCCTAACAAGAGAGAGAGAGAGAGAGAGAGAGAGAGAGAGAGAGTGAGGGTTACACACACAAAATTTGAACATGATGAATCAATAAATGAAAAATGTTTGTATATATTTTCTTCAGCCGAATATTCACGATTGAAGCAAGTCAAGCAACGCATAAAGCAAAATATTTTACCATGATTAAAGCACCCTTTGAATCCTATTGTAATAAAGCTTTTACATGAAAGGTTGCTTCAAACAAAAGAAGAAACTTTTGCATTTTATTTAGTATATCAGTACTTTTTATGTTTGTAAAGATGAAATGAAAATAATTAAAATGCCTTGTATTATGTTTCTTATATAAAATAGACAATTTCTGTTCAACGTTGTTTGACGAATAGAAAAGAAGTTTCTAAAGAGAAAAATGGTTGGTACAGAATAGAGATAAGTAGTAAGAGACAAAATGTCCCCCTCGATTATCTTCGAATTGAACATCACTTTAGATTTAAATTAGTTATAATACCTGTGCACGCACAGGGTTTTTAAAATTTCGTTTTGATTATGTATTATTATCGATTAAGAAATGAATCACTTAACATGCTTCAATTGGTTTTACTTGGTGGACTAAAAATAAAAAATCATATATATATATATGTTATAATCTACCTATTATTTTAGAAGAATGGTTTTTGATTAAAAATTATATTTTATTATTCAAGCAAAATCACATGATGATACTTGAGTTGCATGAAATGTTAGTGATATATGTTTTTAGTTTTGCAAACCCATGCTATCAATTTACGATATGTTTTGTAATTGTGGTATTTCTTTTACTTATATTTCTGTTAAAATATGTAGCATATTTAGATAGCTTTGAAGATTGATTCATTTATTTGATTATGAATAACCATCATACCATGTTTACTAATGTACCTTTTTGTTTGGAAAATTGCATTTTCATAGTTATTTACTTTTCATGTTTGATCTTAAAATTACAAAAGTAACATATATGCTTACACTATAGCTTCTTTATTACATAAAGAGAAACAAAAAAAGATGTGATGGGTAGAACTCAAATTTAATCTTACGTTTATGTCTAATGTATAAAAATAATTTTTCTTTGAGACCGAACTATATAATGAAATTATAATTACTTGTATAAGTAAATTATAAATGCATGAAAAAATGACAAAGAGTACATTCGCAAGTCTTTTAGGATTGTTTGAATCCTTACCGACCTTTCACTTTATTGCAACTTTCTTTACAATTGGCCTAGATCATCAAGGTAAAAGACACCAATATTTTAGACCGTTGGTTGATACTCATAGTGTTATTAATTACAGCAAACACCTGTTAAGTTTCATTAACTCATTCAAAG
>LBNU01002611.1:0-15393 GCA_014162995.1 Artemisia annua | reverse complement strand
CATAGTGTTATTAATTACAGCAAACACCTGTTAAGTTTCATTAACTCATTCAAAGACATCTGCTAAGAATTCCTACCATAAAATTTCCCATATAGGGACTAAAATACAACTTTGGTACATTAAAATACATTCATGTATTATCTAAATCAGCAACTCAACTTAATTATACATTCATACCTTGAGCAGGCGTAGAAAATCCTTCCATGACAATCATGTGTTGATACTTAATCCTCTTCTAAAAAAGCACACAACAAATTGCATTGCACTTTAGCGTGTGTGATAAGATCATAAAACTGCAAAAATCACTTACATGTTGCATTATAGTAGGATAACAACAAAGTTAGTTATAACATCAAATAAGAAAACTTCAGATTAGAACTAAAGGGGTGTTTGGTTATGCTTATTAAAGGTGCTTAATGGCTTATTCAATTACCATAACACAATAAGTTTATGATAAAGCTATAAGCTTTTTTGAGAAGCTTAGTAAAAAACCTCTTAACTCACAACTAATTCTGTCATAGCTTAGTGTGTTTATAGTAAAAACACAAATATTAAGTGTGGAAGTTTTCAATAAAACATAAAAAAAAAAAAGTTACTAAAACTTGGTGTGTATAACAAAAAAGTTAAACCATAAAAAAAGTTACTAAAAATTATCAGCTAGATAAGGCATAAGCCAAAGTTCTGTTGAGATCTCTTTCAGATTCTGTCGAGAAGCAAAAAGAGGTTAACACATAAATCATAAGTATAGAAGAATGGTATCTCACATCCGTGGTTACCAAGTCAATAACATTATCGCATTATCGCAGTTTAGTAGCACATAATGAGCGTTAATGAAGTTAAAATATGCTTCGTAAGGTTTTTAAAATGTTTTTAGGGATATTCATAAATATATTTTAAATAACAATTTCATGAGTTGTTGTTATAAGTAGAATCGTGTATATTTATTTTTATATCACAGTAACTCGTGCTTACCATTTGATATTTATATTCCTGTTAATAATAATTTAGCCGTATTTAATATTCAAACCCGTGTACACATGAATTAAACTTTTAAATAAAATAACATGAGTCCTTATTTAAAAAAATATTCTGGTGGATGAAAGTCTACAACTAATAATATTAAAACTAATTCACATATTTACAAAATTTTATAATTTAGATGAAAGTCTGAATTTAATACTAATACTCATGTCATTTTAAACAAAATTCATATTATAAAGTATAAGGGATATAAAGTATAAGGGGTTATTTGTGTTTTTTCTAAAGTTATTAAAAAATATAGAAACTTGTAATTTTACACTTAGCTCCATATCTTTTATGAAAAATTCAACCACTAAAGTTTTATTAATTACTTCCTCTTTTTTTAAGTTTTTGTTTTCATAAATTTGACACATATATTTTTATGCATTTTTTTTCTTAACCAAATTTCTCCACCAAATTTNTTTTTAGCAACAACCTTGGATGGTGATATGCATTATCTTTAGTATTGGTATTTGGTACTTATAATGAAAACATTAATTGTTACTTGAACAATATCAATAACATGAATCCAAATGTCATTACCTGGTCCCTAAACTGATGTTGCACCTAAATCTAAAGACTCGATCATACCACAAAACTATAATAGACTACATCAAGGATGGAGAGAAAAATTATTGGTCTATCAACCCGGACCAACGACGTAATTTGACCCAGCCCCTTTTAATTTTTGTTATCAACACGTCCATGTTTTTGTATCATTTATGAAACTTTGCCGACGCTAGTTCCTTTTAGACAAAAATAATAACTGAAGTGTTAGAGTATAGAACTTACCATGTTGAGGAGCATGATTCTTCATAATCGTTATAATCACCAAGCAAGCCCAACACAATATCCCGCATATTAGTTGCAATTAGCATTAATCACCAAGCACTTCCATAATTACCTTTACTGACCATGATCTATTCTCCTCTTATTTAGTAATGCCTTCCCTTTGATAATGTGGCAATCAAAATAAACGTTAAGCATAAATATATGAAACTGGCTTCCTCACCAATCTTTTGAACTAAGTTGCTGAGTAATTTTATCCTCACAGCATGACCATACTCGAATTCCCACTAACCACGAAATACCTTATTGTTCCGTTTCTCTGTCTTCAATCTACCGTTAGCCTCAATAATAGCGCCCTCTGAAATGCATAGACCAATCACCGAATGTTGAAATTTACAGTTCTGGAAGGAAAACAATTCATCTTAAAAAGGGTCTAAAGCTTCCAGCCAGTTATTTATAACAAAAGTATGATTGATTCATTTGCACAAAATAGTAAGTATCACGCAACCCTCACCAATGACACTGTTTGTAACATCTATCGTGGTTGTGTGTAGATTGGAGCAGACCGGTCATAGAAACTGCATAAGAATAAATAAGACTCGTTTGTCATGCTACCAATAAAATAGGAGTTATATAACAAACGGAAATATGCAACTATATTGGCTTCTTGGTGATCCCTAGATTTGCATGATAGAAAGCTTCAATAGTACCAATATCTTCCCAGTAATTGTCATACAGGTAGGCTTGTACCTAAAAAATGAATGAAAGAAACATGTTAGTCTTAAGATTGTACATAAATAAATTTAATTGTTTTTTATTTATGAGATCTAGTTCCTCAAAATCACAATACATCTTAATATTTCTAAATATTGTAGCAGCACAACTTACCCGCAATCCAATTGAAGTTGCACCCGGAAGTACTTCGCTCCCAAAGTCATTTGCCTTTGGAAACTTGTCTCTCAGCAAATCCAACATAACATTCTTACTAAAAACATATATGCCCATACTTGCAAAAAATTTCTAATTGAATAATTTAGGAGGTTTGTGCATCTTGAATACACTTTGAACGACTATGACCAGTTGAACCAAATCAAATCGTTCCCATTTGCACTCTTTTACAGTTTTACCCATCTGACCATTTTGACGCCATATATTAACCACAAATCAGCCCTTTCCTATAAATGAGTTGAATTTGCCATCTTCAACATTGGCCATTTCAAGCAAAAACTACAGTGTCTCATATTGTGATTGCCCATGCTTTTAGTTGCAGAGATTAAATATGGTTGAATATGTGGTGAAACAAAATTGTTGTTTCATGATATGTGTGCGTTCTTCTTGTGGAAAATCTTTGCTCAAAAGACATCTTATCTTAAAACTATTGAGGGAACCACCATTTTAGTGATTAATGTTTTTGGCAATACTTAAATCACTTGCTAACTTTCTTGGTCATGACTCGCCATGCTTTGCAGAGAAACTCGAATGTGACCGTCATTAACCCGTCTTTCACAAGCTTGCTTGGCAAAATGTTACCTAACAGACTAAAGAAACACACAACCAAAAATTCAATCATCAAAAGTATACGATCATTATAATTATACTATTTATCAAATTATAATCATCAAAACAAAGATAAAAATAGATATAGCATTTAAAACTAATCACGACGAACTTATCAATTTATCATTCAAGTACTACATTATTTAAAGATTGATAAAGCTTAAATTCATTAACTTACATCAAAATTATCTTACTTTGAATTCACTCTAACACACAACTTTATCAACTTTTTAAAAATAGGCTTAGATTACCAACATCTTTTTCACTTTGCAGCCATTGAAAACCTTAAGCATCACCTAAATCATTACCTTTTTCATCCATATTCAAAGTCATTACAATTTACAAACAAACTTGAATTACCTTTCTCAATTTTAATAGGGGCCAATTGATATATTGCAATTTTGCACAAACAATATGATTAACCCAATAAACAATTTATGAGTCCTAATTGAATGAATGAACTTTTATTTCAGCAGCCATAGTTAAAACCCTTTGACTAAACTTAACTATATATTGTTTGTAAAAAATATTTGCATCATGAGAGTTATAGAAACATGATAATAACCAGCTGGTAAATTGATCTTGTTTTGATGAGATAAGGGTTGAATGATTTAAATTTTATTTTTTCTTTACACGTATTAAATTAACAATCTAACATAAACCTTTTGACTTTACACATAAATAACAATCTAACATAAACACATGATTAACTAACCTTACAAAGATCATTAATCCAACCAAAATAACGGGAAAAAAAATTCATGTATGATACCTGTTTCAAAATTATATATTGTGTTAGTTGTTCATGAACATACCTTTTCATTAACGATTCCTGATTTAGAGGACAATTGTTCTGGTCGCAATATAGTTTTTCTGGTTTTCTGGTGCACATGATTGGGTGTGGTCGGGTCTTCTGATGGGTAGAAGGTAGGATTTGTGATGTTTGCATTCAAGTCCTTTAAGTTTATAATGTCTACTCCGCTTTTTAGAAGTTTATTCTTTTTACATTTTTGACACATATATTTTTTGGTGGGTTTTTACATTCCACACGAATTTTGTTAATTTTGACCAAATTAGATTCAATTTTGACTTTTTAATAACCAATCAAGTCGCACGATTTTGCACGCGTGTCAGTTTCAAGCACTTTGATTGGTTTAATTTTTTTTCCCATAAGATTGTTCTGTCAAAAAAACTCCGAAATGATGTAATTCTTTTATTATATAAAAGATAATGAACACTTTCACATGAGCAATTTATTATTATAAGATAGATCCACCGTCCTAATCCCAAGTAACATTAAATTGTTTTACTCCGTATCAAACATGTACAGGAGAAATGAAATGTATAGTGTATGTTATAGAGCGTGACAGAAGTTCTTTATAAATTTTTACCATAAAACCTATCAAGCAATCTTAGTCACTCATTTTTTTTATAAAAAAAAAATAAACTTCCACCCTTTTTTTAAAACTTAAATATTTCGCAAACCGTAAATGGTCAAGCTACAAAAAAAATACCATCGCGACGAGAATTGAATTATCTTTCTATAGACATGCATTGTTATATACTTTCGACGAACTTTTTTTTTATGAACTTTATTTTTTTCGCCCAGAAAATCATATATGAATCGAATCATATATGATTTTTACGAATCGTATATGATTTTTACGAATTATATATGATTCTTTCTAGGCGGAAATTTAAAAAAAAAAAAAAAAAAAAATCGTCGAAAAAAAAATTCGTCGAAAGTATATAACAATGCATATCTATAGAAAGATCATTTAATTCTCGTCGCGATGGTATTTTTTTGTAGCTTGAAGATTTACCGTTTGCAAGATATGTTGTTTTGAAAAAAAAATGTGGAAAATATAAATGGGTGGCTATGATTGGTTGATAAGTTCTATGACATGTATGGGTTCTTCATGGATTTCAACTCTATAGAGCGTTATTAATTAAATTAAACGTGAGAAATTTAGTAACGTAAAATTTCTAAAAACACAGGTATATCCCCTAGTTTAAATACTTAACTGACCCATTCATATCTTGTTTTCTAGTTTCAATACATATCATTAACTTTCTTAGTTTCATTACATAGTGTAAGCGAAGTGTCGCTTTTTCTAAGAGCATGTGGTAACGTAACGCGGAGTTAAAACTTAACGCGCTGTCACGTCAGCGCCACATCAGCTTTTACCTTTTAACCTTAACTCTTGACTTTCCACCCCGGNGTAACACACCCCATTTTTGTTGCCCGGTTCAGATTTAACACACCTAGAAAGTCACCTTACCGCATGGTCTAAAAAGCTTTTGGGGTCGGCGAGGCTTTGTCTCGGTGTGTCAGGGTTTAGGGGTACAAATTACAGCTAAAAGTGTTTTTAACGTACTCGTAAGAATAGTAACATGATGGGAATTGTTTTTACGTAAATGATACGTACATATAGTTCCAAATTGAGAATTGATTTGCTCATTTGCATACTTTCAAGTTTTATTGGCACATAATAACGTATTCATTAGAAAATTATACTTTAAATAGCCCTCGTGGGATCTCACAATCTCTGACTTTAAAAAGAGCTGATACTTCACTGACTGCCAACCAACTCTTCTTCAACATGACTTTTTCACTACCAACTCTATCTCACACACACACTACAAATTAAATACTGTGATCATCTAATAATCTACCTAGGCTTCTAGGCTTTCTCTATATAGCTATTCTTTCTACGCTATATATGTGAGTCATTTTAACTACATCTTTATCCCTTCTTTCTTGTTCTTAAGATATAATCATATACTTCTTATTTTATCTCACAACTCCGAATTGTATTAAACCTGCTACAACGGATCCTTAAATACGTTTCTATTGCATTATAAGTCTCGTTAAGGGTTGACGTTAATAAAAGGTTTAATTAGTTTGTATGTTGTTGAACTGATCGGATCTTTTTAGAGACGGAGCCAGAAAGTTGTAATCGAAAGGGTAAACTTTGATAGTTTTTAGAAACTACACTACAAATCGGTTCGTTAATGAGACAAATTATTATAATTGCCAGATATTTTAAAAAATTCACATTATAATTTTTTTGGCTAAGGGAAACATGCCCACATTGCCCTCTTTTGTCTCCGCCTCTGGATCTATCTATGTTCCGGTTGTTTTCTTTTTGAATATCACGTTAGATTAATTCATTGGTGATGATATTCTCATTATTATAGTTTTAGTTTATTTTGTTGAATCATTTTAGAAAGAGAAGAGTATAATTGAATGTTTTGTTTGCGTTTTTAAGGAGACCGAGAATCTAGATAAATCTATCTGATTTTTCAATTTTAGTTAATAAATACAGTACAATTTCGAATCGAGATTATACAGCTGTACAAGTCCATGTCAAGCTCCCCAAAAGTAGACATACACTTTATCGATAGGAGGTCGGTTAACGCTATTAAAGTCGGTTTTAGGTTCTATGCCCATAGATCACATGTCTCTTTTTAAAGTCCATATTAAAGTGCTTAAGAAGATGGAATCCATCCGATGTCATTTTTTTAATGGTGTTGCTCCGAATGGTAAAAGACCTATCTGGGTAAAGTGGAACAACGTCCTGGCGCCTAAGCAGAAAGGAGGTTTAGGAGTGTCGAGCTTATTTGATTTAAATAGAGCTCTTCTATTCAAGTGGGTATGCCGATTACATACCCAAAAAGCGTCTTTGTGGGCAAAAGTTATTACAAATATCCATGGAGAAAAAGGAAAGCTGAATTCAATCGTTAGACATAAACGTTCGTCTATTTGGCTGAATATCGTTTGGGAGATGAAGCATCTTCAAGATAATGGTTTGGACCTATGCAGCTTTATATAAAAAAAGATAGGAAATGGGGTGGATACTTTTTTCTGGCCGGATCTATGGAGAGGCGAGGAGGTTTTTAAATCGACATATTCAAGGATTTATGCATTGGAAACTAAAAAAGATATTACAAATGCGTAGAAGTTGTCCCACGAGAGTTTGGGTCACTCACTTCGTCGAACCCCCAGAAGTGGTATTGAGAAGATGCAACTAGATAACCTTTCGGAACACCTTGAAGGCGTTAATTTAGTGGACATGCGGGACAGGTGGTCTTGGTCGTTAGATGGATCGGGTGAGTTTTCTGTCGCTTCTGTTCGAAAGTTGATCGACGATCACAGGTTGCATACGGTTTCGTCTAAAACACGGTGGTCTAAGGCTGTTCCCATAAAAATCAATGTTCATGCTTGGAAAGTAAAGATGGATTGCCTGCCTACGAGGTTAAATATCTCTAGAAGAGGCATGGAGATTGAGTCTATTTTATGTCCGTCCTGCGGTACGGCGGTAGAGTCGACAAGCCATATCTTCTTCAAGTGTAACATAGCGAAAGAACTCTTTCACAAGATTACAAGTTGGTGGGATGCTAATTACATGGAGCTATCTTCATACGAGGATTGGATTGAGTGGCTTTTGAATCTTCGGCTTTCTCCCAAACACAAATCGATGTTAGAAGGGATCTCATACACTATGTGGTGGACTATTTGGAACTTCCGTAACATGAATATTTTCGGATCAAAGCTTCAACCCAAGGCGNACATATCTAGAAGAGGCATGGAGATTGAGTCTATTTTATGTCCGTCCTGCGGTACGGCGGTGGAGTCGACAAGCCATATCTTCCTCAAGTGTAACATAGTGAAAGAACTCTTTCACAAGATTACAAGTTGGTGGGATGCTAATTACATGGAGCTATCTTCATATGAGGATTGGATTGAGTGGCTTTTGAATCTTCGGCTTTCTCCCAAACACAAATCGATGTTAGAAGGGATCTCATACACTATGTGGTGGACTATTTGGAACTTCCGTAACATGAATATTTTCGGATCAAAGCTTCAATCCAAGGCGTCTCTCTTCGAGGAAATTGTTTCCCGATCTTTCTATTGGTGTAAATTTAGATGTAAGGCGTCTTTTAATTGGTTAGAGTGGTTGAAAACCCGTTACTTAGTAACGTTGTAATCTCTAACTTCTTGCTAGTTTTTATATTTAATTGCCGTTAAAAAAAAAAAAAAATAAAAATAAAAAATAAATACTTTAAGTAATGAAAATTTTTACTCGAACTTTTCCTAGCTTTAAATGAGAAACAAAGAAGAAAATAAAAATAAAATAAATAAAACAATAATAATAAGTGCGGGGATATTTAGTAACCATAAATTAAAGTTCTAAAAGTTAGGAAATACTCGTAGTTGTTATTTATTCATTTCTTGTTTTTAGTTTCATTTCATATCTTTCACTTTCTTTAGTTTCATTTCATATTGCAAACAAACTGTCGCTTTTTGAACTTTAATTTTGGCCTTTTAGGGTCGGCTGAGTCACTAGGTGTCGTCTTAATGTGTCATAGTTTAAGGCTACAAATTACCGTTAAAAATGTTTTAAAGATACCATAAAAGCGAATTGTAGCCACACATAAAGCAAGATATATTACCATGATTAGAGCACCCTCTTAATCCTATTTAAATCAAGCTTTTTACATCAATCTTTTAACATATACCTTCTGTGTTTTTAAGATGAATAAAATGAAAACGATTATAAATTCTCTTTTATAATCTTATCTTGTTAAGATAGATGTTCGGGTGTTCTTAGGCCAAAGTTCGACAAAGACAAATCCTTTGAACTCAAAGGAACAATTTATGTCCAACGTAATTTTACGAATAACAAAGATGTTTCTTGAGAGAGGGATGGTTGGTATAGAACAGAGAAAAGTCGTTTAGAGACGAAATGTCCCATTCGCTTTTCGAACAAAAGTGGCATAACAAAAGAAGTTAACCTTTCTCTCATTTCAAATAATGGACACTTATGACTCGAACCATATAACTTTAAATGATATGTCCACCGTCCTGATCCCAAAGTAACATAGTTATATATCAAACATCAACGTGAATGGCAATTGTTTTTTACAGTTTGTTATAGAGCGTTAAGTGCATTTAGGTAGCCTTAAGTTCTAGATGAGAACAAAAAATGGAGAAAGGCAAAGTAAATAAATGAAAAAAAAATATGTCTGTTTTTATGTTGGAAAGGAGAAATAATGGCAAAAGTGAATAATATGTAATATGATTAATTGTGAGTATAACGTCGAAGACTCAAAGTTCTAAAAGTAAAGGGTATATTCGTTATAATAATAAATTTTTGTTAACCTAACATTGCTTGTTTTCTAGTTTCAATACATATCTTGAACTTTCTTAGTTTCGTCACATAGCGTAAATAAACAAAGTGTCGTCTCTGAAAAACTTTCTTTTGACCTTTTGGGTAGGCGAGGTGCTGTCTCAGCGTGACATGGCTTAAGGGTACAAATTACCGCTAATAATTGTTTTTAGCGCACGCGTAAGAAAAGTTACATAGATGGGAATTGTTTTTACCTACATATAGTTCCAAATTTTATACTCCATTATTACAAAAAGTTATTTAAGCCCTCGTGTGAACCAACAATATCTAACTTTAAAAAATAGATTCTTAACTGACTGCCCAACCAACTTTTCTTTCAAATGGACTTTTTCACTACCAACTCTCACATACATGTCACTACAAATACACATGATCATCTCATTATCTATCTAGTTAGGCTTCCTCTTCATCTCATTATTCTTTCTAGGCTATCTGTAAGTCATTTAGCTATATTTCTATCCCTTACAAATACACATGATCATCTCATTATCTATCTAGTTAGGCTTCCTCTATTCTCATTATTCTTTCTAGGCTATCTGTAAGTCATTTAGCTATATTTCTATCCCTTACTTTCTTGTTATAAAGAATATATATATAATTTGTTTCTTGTTTTATCTCTCAACTTTCAGTTAGTATTAAACATGCTATATATAATGGATCTGTAAATTCGTTTCTATCTTACAAGTCTCGTTTAGCGTTGACGTTAATAACAAGTTTAAGTAGTTTATATGTTGTTGAACTGATCGGATCTATCTATGTTCCGACTGTTTGCTTTTCGAATATTACGTTAGATTGATTCATTGATGATGATATTTATTATTATAGTTTTTGTTAATTTTGTTGAATCATTTTAGAAAGAGAAAAGTACAGTTGAATGCTTTGTTTGCGTTTTTTAGGGATACCAAGAATCTAGATAAATCTATCTGATTTTTCATTTTTAGTTAATAAATACAGTACAATTTAGGATCGATATTATACAGGAGTTGACATCCATGAAGAACCAATATATGTCATAGAACCTATCAACCAATCATAGTCACTCATTTATATTTTCCACATTTTTTTTCAAAACAACATATCTTGCAAACGGTAAATCTTCAAGCTACAAAAAAAATACCATCGCGACGAGAATTAAATGATCTTTCTATAGATATGCATTGTTATATACTTTCGACGATTTTTTTTTTTAATTTCCGCCCAGAAAGAATCCTATATGATTCGTAAAAATCATATATGATTCGTAAAAAATCATATATGATTCGTAAGAATCATATATGATTTGTTAAAATCGAATCATATATGATTCGTAAGAATCATATATGATTCGTAAGAATCATATATGATTTTTCTGGGCGAAAAAAATAAAGTTCGTTGAAAGTATATAACAATGCATGTCTATAGAAAGATAATTTAATTCTCGTCGCGATGGTATTTTTTTTGTAGTTTGACGATTTACGGTTTGCGAAATATTTAAGTTTAAAAAAAAGGTGGAAATTTATTTTTTTATTTGATAAAAAAAATGAGTGGCTAAGAGTGCTTGATGTGTTTTATGGTAAAAGTTGGATCTATAAAGAACTTTTGGCTATTATACAGTTGTACAACTGTACAAGTCCATGCCAAACTCCCCAAAAGTAGACATAACTCATAACGCAGAGAAAAAAGGGAAAAAGACGTACATATAAAAATAGATAAAAATAATACTCCGTATTTCATTTTTTTTTCCTTCTTAATTGTTTTAATTTTATTGTTGACTATTAAAAATAGATAAAAAAAAAAATTGATCAAATTTAGCATATCATCTTTGCTTGAAATTATTATTATAAACTTTAAAAAAATATTACTCCGTAATTATTTAGTTAAGTGTAAAACTGTCATTCTATCAAAAGTAATGTTTTTCTTAAACTATGTGTATTTTGTCGATGGATAATTAATTTGGGACAGAGGAAGTATGTTTTTCTTAACTCGTATATTTTTATTTTTTAAGGGATAATGCTCTTAAGATAGAGAAAGTAGTTTTTCATTTTTTACTTTTAAAACAACAATTGTTTACAATCTACACCGCATATCTAACAATTTCAATTCAATCTTATATGTCACCAACAATACTTAAGCCCGCATTTTCTAAGTTATTGGATCACTCGGATATTGCTGGGACAAAAGTACTTTGGTTTATATTTCGAACCAATAAAAATCATTATCTACTTTTCTTAAATGTTGAGAAATATGTTGACATTTAATTTGAGAAGTAGAGTTAAAAATAGCTTGAGAAGATTATTACAACAACTGTTTTTATAGTACTTTCCTTTTCCCACTTATGAACAAAAAATCTCTCACTTCAAAGAAGTTTCTTTTTTCCCTCCCAACACTTTGCCACAACTAAACTGCCGCACTTGTTTCCTTTCTCTCTCTCACACACAATAACACACATTAAAACATACACACACAAAAACACACACATTGAAACACACTCACACACAAAAACACACATTAAAACACACACTGAAACACTATATTACGATCTTATCTCTCTAGGGTTTCCTCTTGTAAGTCATTTTCAACTCTTTCTATCTTTCTTCTTTCTCTCTATATACGATCATATATTTGTTTCTTATCATATCCATCAATGTTGAACTTGTAACAAAACACACACATATATATATAATCGGATCCGATGTGTTCATTAATTAATTTTCAAGAAAATCTCGTTGAGCTTAAATAAGGTGATTATTTATTTACTTGATACTCATGTGTTGTTGAGATGACGGATCTATCCATGTTTGGATTGTTTGGTATTGAGTTTTGGTTTTTGGCTGTTTTTGTTTTTAGTTTATTTGATCATTTTTTGGAAATGAAAAAGTATAATAATTCGTTTTGTTTGTGTTTTTAGGGAAACTGTGAATTTAAGATTATAGGCGAATCAGGTTTTAGTTATTAGATACGAAGGGTGCGTTTAGTTGGAGAGCAAATTCTATTGTTTTCTATCTTTAGTTTTGTAAAAATTTGGAAGGGAATTTTATCTCCACAAACCACACAAAACACTTAAAAATATAGAAAATGCATTTAGTTAATATTTGTATTTTCTATTTTGAAGAAGGGGAGAGAGGGTTGTGGGTTACAAAGGAAAAAGAAGGAAAACAACTAAAATTTGTTTTGTAATTTTCCTTGTTAAGTTAGGAAATAAGGGATTTTGTGTTTTGCAAACATTTTGTTGGAAAACAATGATTTGAACGCGATCTCTGTTTTCTTTGTTTTCTACAAAACATTTCGTGGAAAACAAAGGTATTTTCCCCCAACTAAACGCGCCCAAAGTATTTGATTTCAATTTTAGTTAATAAATACAACTAGGAATTGAGATTGTATATATATTTGTGCAAGTCTGCGTCAAACTCACAGAAAGTATACATAAGCTAGAGAAACAGGGGAAAATCTTGCAACCCAAGTGGGGAGATTATTTAATAACACCGGTTATCGAGCTAAATATCGATTGTATTCGGATTTTACAATAACTTGAATTCTGAAAAATATGAAGTTGACTATTTGTTGAGTTACTGAATTAATTTGAAGAAGCATGTTAGTGTACTTGTGCTGCAAGGTGATTCTGTCGGATATAATTTACTTAGACCGGTGGTAATAGTGACCGCAAACTTGGCACCAACATCATCACTAACATAGTGTAATACCACTAGGCCACCCCTAAGTGGTTAATTTTACGTGTGTTATACATGTTTAATGTGTGAAATTTCCTCCTCAATAGTGATTGATTATACATTGCTAGTTTATGTTTGCTATTATTGAATTTGTATGATTTACTTCTTCACATTTTTCTGTAGAAGTTGTCTGTGTTGTCGCCTTGTCAGTATGGAATTATTATAAAATGTTGAGATATGATCATCCATTGTTTATCATTCATTTTTATCAAGCTGTCTGCTTCTTAAAATGACTTGCAAGCTTAAACAGTTATCTATTTTACAAATTACATTATAGGCGGCGGTCATCTTTCATTCAACTGTCCCTTTTTACCGAGCCTCTCTTTCATTCAGTACTTACCAAGGTGTTACTGACACAGAAACATATAAAAATCAAGAAGCTAAGCACTACCCAATTTCAATGGACTTGAAGCGATTGTCCCTGAAGTCACTAAAATCTGAAAAGGCATACAGACTAACAGGTTCACGTTCGACTTGGGGTTCAGGTTCTGGCTCATCTGGAAATCAGATAACCAAAATGAAGTGGAAAGATATCTTTTTAGAAAAGGCAGTTCCATTTTCTGGCGAGGAGAGATACTTGAATCAACTTTGGGTTCCTGTAAAAGAAGAGACACCAAAGAGACTCCCTCGATCAGACCCATCCTACTTTAAAACCATCGGTATGTATTTCCTTATGTATGCCGTTTACAGGATTGACTTTGTCAGAGTCTCAGTGCACATATAAAAGCTTCTGTCCGTTGTATTTTTTAGCTATAACATACCTGTAAGTTTAGATAAGTGACTTTATCATCTTTGTAGGTGATTAAAGATCAATGATCTAGCGATTCTGCTTGGTAATATAATTTTGTGCTTTAATAAAATGGTCATAAAATCCATACCAGCATTCTTGAAATATAAAATATTGTATGTTAGTATTATGTATTGATACATCTAATCAAGGTGACTGCATGTGCGCTTCTGACTTTCTTTTGTCGAAACTGTAGGTTTCAAACTGGGGGCTGAAAGCGTCGACCTACATAATCAGAGAAAAATACAGGACAAGATAAGAGCCGCTCTAAAGCAATTAACTTTCCGTGAGGAACATGTTATTGTTCAGTTTTGGTCACCTCATGTCGTTGGGATGCACCAAGTACTTACAACTAAGGATCAACCATGTGGTTTTGGTGTAACAGAGGAACACCTATATCTGTTTCGAAAGGACTCTGAGCAGAACCTTTATGTTGTGGGTAATATTTATGAAGACGGAGACATTAGTCCTCCTACTCGAGTATTTAAACGAGGATTGCCGGAGTGGACTTCTGATCTAACTAATTACTCACCGCAACAGTATCCACAACAAGACTTAGCGATCAGCTACAAACTTCATGGATATCTGGCTTTACCTGTCTTCGATTCAACTATAGGGTTATGTGTTGGTGTGATTGAAGTCTTGGGGTCTAAAAAGTATATGAGCTTTGCTTACGAGGTTCAACAAATTCACGAGGCGCTAAAGGTTTCCTTTAAATAATCCCTGTCAATCCTAGACACACTTTACTTTCTTTATCACTGTTTTGTGGCTGTCTTGCTTGGTTTGTCTGTCAGTTAGGACTCTATTATTTAGGCACGTTAGGATTTTAGACTGTTTTCAGAACAAGAAAAATTAACTACTCGTAACACTTTGCTTTAGGGAAAACACTATGGCTACCATGGTATGGGCGTACGGCACTTGACCTCCTCACAAGAGGTCAAGGGCTCAAACCTCACTTCACGTACTAGGTACACATTTGGGGGTGGCTTGGGAAAGGGTCAGGAATGGTCACACGTATACGGTATACCTCAGTTAGGCCATGTACATCTGATTTCAAGACTCGCCCTCCTCGGGTAACTGAACAAGGTAAACCTCATCCGTTTACCAGTTTTCTATTGCTGCAATGGTTGTTAGGTCGCATGGGGTTATACACTAAGGATGTACTTGATTTAATACTATTCTTATAGAAGCTTATTCCATGAGATTTAAAGTAGTAAGAATATTAGTGTTACCACAATTTATTGAATCATGTTTTCTGTTGTATTCTATTTTACACATCCCTGCATTGTTGCTCATTTCCAAATTGTTAACTTGCAGACACAGAATCTGACATGTCCCC
>LBNU01002608.1:111303-142318 GCA_014162995.1 Artemisia annua | reverse complement strand
TTTTTGGTCTTATACACACTTAAACTAAGGTCAAAAATATGTGTAAAATAGCACACATCAATCAGTAACACTGAAGACAATTCGTCTACCAGTGGCTGGGTATTCCTACTTGGTGGAGGTGCAATTTCTTGGGCATCCAAGAAGCAAACTTGCATTACCAGTTCAACAATGGAATCTGAATTTGTGGCTTTAGCAGCTGCTGGTAAAGAAGCTGAATGGTTGAAAAACTTGCTTCTTGAGATTCCATTGTGGCCTAAACCTATGGCACCCATTTCTATCCGGTGTGATAGTGCTGCTACATTGGCAAAGGCTTATAGCCAGATGTACAATGAGAAGTCTAGACACCTAGGTGTCAGGCATAGCATGATTCGTGAGCTTATCATGAATGGGGTGATATCTATAGAGTTTGTAAGATCTCAACAGAACTTAGCTGATCACTTGACGAAGGTTTTGGCTAGAGACTTGGTTATAAAGTCTGCTAAAGGGATGGGTTTAAAGTCCAACTTAGTCACTGAATGCTAGGACACCCAACTCCCTCCTGAGGAAACTTAGGAGCTGAGTTCAATGTGGAAAGCTGAGCATTCAGTGTACTGGAGCACATGTTTTACAATCATCCCAAGGTTGTGCTCAGAACCTGCTGAAAAGGAGGATGAAGTGTCTACTTCTTAATGGTTAACTTTCTTTGAAAAAGTGCTAAGCAGGAGCATGAATAAAGAGGAACCACCTATGTAAATGTTGAAGTTTTGCCGCTTCAGGAAGCTATGGACTTTTAGCTTTTACAACATTTATGAATTGGATATGGACACATGGCTTGTATAGTGTTAGTAGTATTTTAGTGTTTGAAAATGTATGTGTATTTTATCTTCAGGTATTCAAATGGGTTGAAGGGTTCAATTCTTTGTAACACCCTGATTCTCGAATATTTGAACGTGTAATGATGATTCTACCTTTAAGTTAGGAGTCCTATAAAAGCAAATACGTATACAAAACAGATATGTTTGTTTTTCATGCTAAGGAAGTGAACTAAATTTGGGGAGGATTGTTGGAAAATTTAGTGCACTTGAGGGATCAAATCATACTTGAAAATGGGTTTGGAGGTACGGAGTGTACACCCATCAAGTCCCTGATTACCCTGACTCAATAGTGGTTGTGCTAGTGTGAATCTGTTTCTGCTGATGCATGAAACTGACTCTGCTGCTAGTGTTGTGAATCTGCTGCTAGAACTCTGCTGCTAGCAGAATCTGCTGCTAGTTGATACTGTTGATGAATCTGCTGCTAGCCTGATTCTGCTGATGACTCTGCTGCTAGCAGATTCCATTGATGAAATGTAACTGATTTGACCTATTCAAATGACAGTTATATCTACTATTATGACCATGTTTTATTGGTCATGTAACCACTATCAGTGGCTATAATGGGGGTAATTATGTGGAGATTAATGGGCCGATTAATTCTCATAATTCCATTTGACTAGCTATGAGTACTTTCCTATTTAAGAGGAATTATGTTGAGCATGATAAACACAGAAACAAAAAACACTAATATACGCAAGGGTTATTGATTTGTGCCTAATTCAATAACAAACATTTGGTCTTATCCCAAGTAGATATTCGTGATACCCAGGCATTAGGGTCGAATAGTTTACTTTGGAAAGTGATAACACGATTCCAAGTGATATCCGGTAACCATTAAATTGATACGTAGCTAGGCATTGATTATCTTACCCTGTTCTGGGCCAATAACCACCAACATAAATAGCATAACACAAATATAGTTTAAAATATTACTAATACATATGCAATGAACTACTACCAACAAAATAAATTTTTGTAACTACAAATACAACTTCTTCAATCCATTTCACACGTAAAAACATTGTGGATGACATATTTTAGTAGCAAAAAGTACAAATTTGTGTACAGGAAAAGAAAAAAGCCCTTGTCATTATCCACAATTTAAAAATATTTGTTAAACAAATAAACTTTATTTATGTCCTCACATAACCCACTAACAATATATAATGTTTTTTTTTCTCTCTCTCCAAGAACTCTTCTTCCTCCCTGGAAGTTCTCCTCCTTCAAAACCTTCATAGCTATTTCTCCTTAATTTTTTCCATTCCAACATAACTTGGACCTAGAAGAAAAAAATACTACAGTTCACATGGCCAATCCATATGTGGCACGTGCCACAGGTAGCCAAAGCATGGCTCCGCCCCTGCCAACAATGCCAACTCGTTCCAATAAAAGATACAATTGATAATACAACGGAAATTTTAAGAACTGAAAATGAATATAACTTGTCTTTGAAACAGAAGTTAAAACTAACTTCATATGTTCAGCTAAAGCTCTGAATCACAAGTCATACCACCTGCTCGCTTTATTTATTCTAGAGAAGTAAACTACCACTACATATAATAACACTACAAGTCATGATTTACAGTGAGAAAAAAAAANCCTGCATAAAACGTGTAACCTATTTTTGACCTGTTTAACCTATTTAAATAAATAGGTCAAGTAGTGAATAATATTGGTGGTTTGTTGATCTAACTAGTTTAAATGCCAAAACGATATAAGGTTTAAAATATGATAAAAATAACACACAAATAACTATACGACATTTTCTCATTTATAAATGTCAATTTCTATGATATATGAGGTATAATCGTAATTCAATCATATTAAGTACATAACATAATACATTTAATCCACATCCAACATAAAAAGGCATGTTATATATTTTATATTTAGAGTCTTATATACTTAAACGGGTTCACGGGTTGACATATTTAATATTTACTCAACCCAAACACGACCCATTTATTAAACGGGTTAGGCGTGTTGACCTGTTTTTGACCCAAACCTGTTAATCCTCAACCCAAACCTGTTTAACTTCGTGTCGTTGATCGTGTCGTGTCGACAATTGCCACCCCTAATGCTAGTATCCAATTTGTGATGCTGCTTTTGGAACTTTTTGATATATGATGAACTAAATTTCCCAAGTGGTAGCTTCGCAGCCATCATGTACACATGCCAAGATATCTTTGTAGTCCCTTGAGATTGTGAAGTTATCATAAACTTGTCCGTCACTACTCTTTTTGTACTCCAACAAAAGTGAAGAGTAGTTTTAAACGCCGTTAGTTTTACAAATCCCCAATCCGGATCTTTATACAAACTCTAAATTGTATTAATCTCAGTAAATGGGACAGATGGCTCCCTCCTCCACCAACCACCACATGAATCGTCCCGTTTACAGTACCAGAATAGTGAGATATTTCTGGCTTGACACATTTGTTCTATGTCGCAACTAGAAGATTGTTGGACCATAATTTTATAGAAGCAAAAGTTAGGGTACTTTAGTGTATTTTATATTCTGTATTTTGTAAGTTTGGGTATAAACCGACCCATTGTATTGGGCTAGGTTTATTAGAAACGGTATAAACCGTTAGAAGATAGGTTACAACGATTAGAAGTATTATAACGTTTGATGAATCGTTGTGTCTTTTATAAAGCACCGATTCATGTAGTATAAATAGGTTAGGTTTCTGTAAAACAATTCATTCCAAATCAGTTGTAATTCAATAAAGATACGATGAATACATATTCACTTTGGTATATTTTTCTGTTGCAAGTTTCTGTCCCAAAACCCTTGTTCCAAACGCACCATATCAGATAATCATACCTGTGAAGTCTGATTAAACGAAGGCAAAACAACAGTGGCATCAGAGCAAGAGTTAATCGATCCAGGGAAGAACAAGTGCAAGTAAAGATCGATTGAAAAAAAAAACAAGAATCAGCAGCGAAAGGGTTGTTACACATCTTTGTGTATAGCGACCAGAAAACGAAAGCACTAACAGAACCATCATCAAATCAGAAAGAAAGGCAGAAAAGTTTGGATTGATTGATTACCAATCAAGGAAGGAAGTACGTGTATAGGGCTGCAATTAATCAAGAAGGAAAAAGAAGAACGCTGCGGGTGTTTGCCTAATTTCGGTTTGTTTTCTTTGTAAAAGTTTTATTTGCAAGTTAGAATCCCCATTTAAGAATTTGATTGTTGATAGTAAGTTAGAATTCCATTTAAGTTTTGATTTGGAATCCCATATTGATTGGTGTAAGTAGAAAGAAATCATAACCTTTGTGGTATAGTAAGCAAGAATCCAAAACCTTAGTGGTACAAATCCTTCCTGGAACAAACCTCCATGGTACAATCCTTCGTGGAACAAACCTTCGTGGTAAAACCTTTGTGGTATTAACCTGTGTGGTACGATCAAGTAAGCAAAAGGAAAACCTGTGTGGTACAAGCATGACGAAAGATAAAGAAGGAAGCAGCATGTCTAAAGTTCAAGAAAATGTAGCACTTAAATGCGTAAAGTTGACGGATTCAAATTACACCCAGTGGGCAATTCTGATGGAAACAATTTTAAAGGCTTATTGTCTTTGGGAAACTATTGGTTCAACAGAAAAGGTGGATGAAAAGAAGGCACATACAACGAAAGCAATGATCTTCCAAACGTTACCGGGAGATATTTTAATGCAAGTTGCGCAATACGAAAGTGCAAAGGAAGTATGAGATGCGATCAAAGTTCTATATCTTGGAGCAGATCTCGTTCAGAAGGCGCAACTACAAACTTTAAGAAGCGAATTTGAAACCTTAAAGATAAAAGAAAATGAAACTATAAGTGACTTCTCTGGAAGGTTGGGTAGTATAAGGGCAAGGTTTAAAAACCTTGGTTTGACACTCAAAGATAAGACAATTGTCAGGAAGTTACTAAATTCGGTTCCAAAGAAGTTTTTACCGATCGTGGCAACTATAGAACAATATCAAGACGTAGACGAAATGTCGTTTGAAGAAGCAGTAGGAAGGATAACAGCGTTTGAGGAACGTCTCAAAAGCCATGACGAATTGGAAGAAAATGATCAAGGAAAACTTCTAATAGCAAGTGGAAATAATCATTTAGAAAGTTGGCATCATGGGAAAGGACGTGGTGATCAAAGCCATGGTAGAGGACGTGGAAGAGGAACAGGACATAGAAGAAGTGCTGGTCAAACAAGCAATGACAAGAGTAGATTCAAATGCTATGAATGTGGTGAATATGGTCATCTCGCATACGAATGTACAAAGCGAAGGGACAAAGAGAAAGAAAAGGAAGAAGAGGCACATTTCGTGTGGGATGATGAAGAACCAGCACTACTGTAAAGACAAGTCAAGTAAAGAAGACTCGATTTGCGTCTATAACATTAGGGGGTGAATGTTGGACCATAATGTTATAGAAGAAAAAGTTAAGATACTTTAGTGTATTTTATATTCTGTATTTTGTAAGTTTGGGTATAAACCGAACCATTGTATTGGGCTGGGTTTATTAGAAACGGTATAAACCGTTAGAAGATAGGTTACAACGGTTAGAAGTATTATAACGTTTGATGAATCGCTGTGTCTTTTATAAAGCACCGATTCATTAGTATAAATAGGTTAGGTTTCTGTAAAACAATTCATTCCAAATCAGTTGTAATTCAATAAAGATACGATCAATACCTATTCACTTTGGTATATTTTTCTGTTGCAAGTTTCTGTCCCAAAACCCTTGTTCCAAACGCACCATATCAGATAATCATACCTGTGAAGTCTGATTAAACGAAGGCAAAACAACAAAGATGAATCAGTAAGTATTAGATATCAATTATCGATTTCTTAAAGATAAATAAATGAGGAAGAGTAACCAATACCTGATATTTTATGGACATGCCCGTGTAATGCAATGTCCACCTTGTATTTTTGCCATAACTTTTGCAAGTTTGCTCGTCCCATGGGCTCTTCAAAGGCACCCTCATTCGCTAACCAAGCGTTAGAAGAATAGCCAAGAACACGATGAGAAGCAAAGATTAGCCATGGTTGTTTTTGCCTGTCAATCGATGCAAAACATCTTTCTATCCAGGCATACTGTTCTGAACCTTCCCTCCAGTCGTGCTATGAGTCTGCTATGCAAAATGGAACAATCCGTAATCTGTTGAGTACCTGAAAGCATCACCAGTTGAGTTAATACAGAATTGCAATAATACAATAAATTTGTTAAGAAACAATATATTTCTAACCAGAATTTGGCTCGGTTATCTGCTGGAACATAGTACATGGTCTCAGCAGGTACACCACATTCCCCACCTGAATCGGGTGTGTCATAGAAAGATCCAGAATTAGGAAAATCACGTTCATGGTTTCCGCTGCATGACAAAAAATCATGTTGTTGATACATAATTTTGTTTACTTATTTGACATAACTGATATTGAATTATAAAAGCACATGGAAATTTAAACCTTGCAATCATATATGGTTTTGCTGACGAAATAGCTTGGACTTGTGCTGTAAATTGATCCCATTGTGAAAGATATCCATTTGCATATGGCAAATCTCCTATATGGAACACTATATCATAGTTGTCAAGGTCATTGATTAATTGGTCAGTAGTGATGAGAGATCCTGGTTGATAATTAGCATACTGGTTTGTCCCATCACGTTCTGCCTAATTAAATACATGATCAAAGCATAATTGTGAGATATTTTCAGTGTGACAATTCTTTAGATAAAATTTCTACTGCTAGTACCTTTCCCATGTCTCCAAATATGATAACACGCTGCAACGAGTCCTGTCCTGGATATGGTGATGCTTTGAATGAATACATTTTACTCCAAACAGTGGATCCATTGGGCAATATATGTCCCATTCTGTATTCGTACCTATAAAAGATATGACGAACAAAAAGATAATGAGAATGAAAAAATTAGTAACAATAATATCTTAAAGTCTAAATTAAGTTCATACACATAAATTGTATTAGGACACAATTCCTTTAAGAAACTGGTGTGGAAACCAGGATCACGCCATCCAACAGTACGTGCAGGTGCACCTTTATGGCAATTGAAATAAGTACTGTCTTTATTTTTTAGGTAATGTTATCACTAAGAATACAAGGTAGATAGTCAACTAACCACACATGCTGCTGCGAGTAAAGGTCAATGTTCCTGCAGGTGAAAGCTTTTAGTTTTGGCTCTTCCGACCCCACTCGATAATTGGAGTGGCTTCATCAATGTTGTAGCCACTTGTCCATGTTACCGTCATCTGCATAAGGCCTCAAATATAACATGCCATATAACATAAATAGAACACTAAGAATGATTATGATTATGGAAATGCACCTCATCCCATGCTTTTCCATGAGCAAGACGAGGATACAAAGGCGCCTTCAGGTTTGCAAATAATATAGGATCTGAAATAGCTACCATTTTTGGCTGTAACTTTACAAAAATTATTAATTTCATAACCATCAATAATAGAATCACAATTATTAAAAAACTAAATAATGCAGTGGAAACAGGGACTTCACATATGTTTATCAATCCGCCTGTAAATAACGCAAAGGCGAAATCTGCACGCTGATTAATAATTTGGAACCTTAGTGAGCATTTCCTGTTTTGACATAATCATCAGTGGAGTGGTTGGCGAACTTGTACTGTTATGGTAACATGATAAAATACTTATTAGCACAAGTCAAAAGTTCTTTTTTTTTAGAAAAATGTACTCAAGATTTTAGGCTATTATATTACCTTAATCGGGGCTGTACATATGTATAGAGCGTCTCGCCTTTTACTAGTTTCAAGGCGACAATTTGATGCACTATAAAATTTGTTGCCCAGGTATGATTATAAATGAAGAACGAATTATGTAATTGAATCACTCAATTTTATTGAATCAGAATATATGTTCACAACCACTGTAATAAAAACTAACTATATAAACTAAAACTAATGTTCCTATTTATACTACTCTTCTTGTACTCAAACAAAAGTGGAGTGGTTGAACGCCGTCAGTTTAACGAATCCATAGTCTCGATCTGTCTTTATACAAACACCAAGCTGTAGCAATCGTGGTGAAGTCTGATAAATGGCTCCCTTCTCCACCAACCACAACATGAATAGTGAGACATCCCTGGTTTGGCACATTGATTCTACACCATCACAAAAACAGGGACTTATAAACACGAATTTTCTTTTCTTTCGTTACAACACGCGGGCAACAGAAACTCGTAATATGCATTTCATATATTTTAGGCGAGTGGATAGATCGATGACTAGGATTCATTTTATCGATACCAACACGTCTAACATGTCATTTTTGGGTGAAAAAATTGCGTTTAATGAGACCCGACCGACATATTCCACATTACACAAAATAAGACATTTTCAACATTTTATTTAACCCTTTTATTTTCTATTTCCCCCGTGATTGCTTTTTCTGGCTCCACCACTGTCTCTAATAGCCGATTAAAGTATTACATAAGAAAGACCAAAACGATTACGTTGCATTAAACATTTGTAACGAAAAGAATGAGTACATTATCCCTCACCCCTCATCTCTATTTATAAAGAATAGAGAATGAGGGGGTGAATCCTAATTCTATATGGACTCGGCCAAGACAAAGGAGAAAAACACAAACCAGAAATCAACTGTGTCTTGGACTTTTTTTTTTTGAACAGACTGGACTTTTAGTTCGGTTCATGCATGCAATGATACTTTCACTAAACCCCCAAAACTATTCTAATATGCACACTATATAAACAATTGTTGGTCCCAAAGTTGAGAGATTCGAATGAAATTGCAAAGCGTAAATGCTAGATAACTTTTATAAATCTTCTAACCATTGTAATGTTACAAGTATGTGCATATATATATACTACACGAATGGTTTCTATTGAACCATCGTGACTGTTCACATAAAGTTGTGTTGTTTCTGTTTGTTCGAATAGGTACAAGTCAAACAACACAACCATTCGGTTTTTATAACCGTTATACCTACTAACCATTTTAACAACCATAACTAACTAACCGTTATTCGGTTATTATGTTTATAAAGAACACGTTTGGTCCTTGAGGTTTATTTCTGTCGAGAAGTAGCATGCAAGATTACATGCTCACATTCTCCTCCTTAATCTTGAATGTTGCTTCATCCTAAGTCTTGAACTCCGAGCATTTGTCGTATAGTTGCAAACTTGAGTCTTGGTAAGGCCTTTATTAAAATGTCTGCTCGTTGTAGTTCTCCACTTACGTGTTCCACCTTGATATGACCATTCTCTACGCATTCACGAATGAAATGATAGTGAATGTCAATGTGCTTGCTCCTTCCATAAAATATTGGGTTCTTCACGAGTGCTATAGCTGATACGTTGTCAACTCTAAGCGTTATCCTTTTTTCTTCCAATCCAGTTAATTCACTATGTAAACGTTTTAACCATAAAGCTTGACATGCTTCTGCAATAGCCGCCATGAATTCTGATTCACA
This sequence comes from Artemisia annua, assembly GCA_014162995.1. Taxonomy (NCBI): domain Eukaryota; kingdom Viridiplantae; phylum Streptophyta; class Magnoliopsida; order Asterales; family Asteraceae; genus Artemisia; species Artemisia annua. Next base: position 132,991 of record LBNU01002608.1, on the reverse strand, counting down.
TGATGATAGTGCTACTGTAGGTTGTTTCTGAGTATACCAAGTGATAGGTGACTCTCCAAAGTAAAATACTATGCCAGTAGTTCCTTTTCCTTGATCAATGTTGATTCCATAACTACTGTCGCTGTAACCTGTGATCTTGCAGCCGCCTTCTTTCTTGTATATAATTCCATGTTCCTTTGTTCCTTTGATGTATCAGATTACTTGTTTTACTGCCTTCAAATGGTGATCCTTCGGGTCTTGTATGAATCTACTAAGTAGTCCGATTGAGTAACTAAGATCTGGTCTTGTGTGCAGTAAGTACCTAAGGCTTCCAATTAAACTACGGTAGTAAGTTGCGTCAACTGGGTTTCCATCTTCCGCCTTGACCAACTTAGTGCCGGGATCCATCGGGATCTTCGTATCATTATTGTCCGTCATATTTGTTTCTTTCAAGATCTTGTTAATATATCCTGATTGCTTGATTGTAATCTTTCTTCCTGTCTGTGTAACTTCTATCCCAAGGTAAAAAGCTAGCAACCCTAAGTCGCTCATTTCAAATTTATCTTTCATCTGGGATTTGAACAAGTCCATTTCTTTCTTTGGAGTGCCTGTGATTATCAAATCATCTACATATACTCCAACTATAAGTGTAGAAGTCTTGCTTCTCTTCGTATAGACTGCTTGTTCGAGATTGCATTTCTTAAAGCCTAATGACTTGCTTCACGTTCCAAGCTCTGGGTGCTTGTCTTAAGCCATACAAAGCTTTAGTCAGCTTGTAGACTTTCCCTGAGTTTCCTTGTTGAATGAAACCTTCGGGTTGTGTAACATAGACTTCTTCCTTCAATTCTCCATGTAAAAATGCTGATTTTACATCTAAGTGGTGTACTTGCCAACCATAATATGCTGCTAGTGCTAATATCAAACGAACTATCTATATCCTAGCAACTGGTGCGAATACTTCATCGAAGTCTATTCCTTGTTCTTGTACATATCCTTTTGCTACTAATCTTTCCTTATATCTGATGATCTTTCCTTCAGCATCCCTTTTGGTGTTAAAGACCCATTTAAGTCCTATTGCCTTCTGATTTTCTTGCAATGTTGTGAGGGTCCATTTGTGATTCTTATTTAGTGAATCCAATTCTTCTTCCATGGCCTCAATCCATTTCCTATCTTTTGATGCTTCCTTATAATTTCGAGGTTCTTCTTCTGTGAAGTATAAGCTTGGTGCTTCTACATGTTGTGCAGTTTCATAGATTTCTGCTAAATATTTTAAACCTCGAACTGGGCTATGATCATATCTTTGACTTGAGCTACCTAAAGAACTAAAAGTAGCTTCTACTTCATCTTCTGAGTTAGGGGCATAGTTGTATGTTGGTGGTGTGATTGGTGAGTCTGGATCTGATGTTGGATCCGGTATTTGATACACATTGTCATTGTTGTCTAAGTTGACGGGCATAGGATTCTCATTGTCAACTTCATCTGCCACAAAACTAGCCCAAAATGTGTCTTGTGAACTTGTATCCTCTCCACTCTTATCCCAATCCCACGGTTTTGTTTCCATAAACTTCACGTCCCTACTAACATGTTTCTTCTTCTCTATTGGATCATAAAGCCTACATGCTTTTGATCCTTCCTCTACTCCTAAGTAAATCATCGGTATGCTTCTATCATCTAACTTCTTCAAGTGAGGTATTGTTATCTTAGCATAAGCTGTGCATCCGAATATCCTTAGGTATTCCAGATTTGGTTTTCTGTTGTAGAGGGCTTCATATGGTGTTTTATCTTCTAGGGCCTTCGTAGGTACCCTGTTGAGTATGTAAATGGCGTGTCTAACTGCTTCCGCCTAAAAAGTTAAGGGTAACTTCATTGCTTTCATCATACTCCTAGTAGTTGATAAAACTATCCTATTCTTTCTTTCACTCCACCATTTTGTTGTGGTGAGTATGGTGCTGTCAACTGTCTTGCTATATCATTCTCTTTACAGTACTTGGTGAATTCATTTGATGTAAATTCACCTCCTCTATATGTTCTTAGCATCTTTACCTTTATTTTCAACTCCATTTCAACCTTCTGCCTAAATTCCTTGAATGTATTGAATGCTTGATCTTTCGATGTGAGAAAGTAGACCCACATGAAACGTGTACAGTCATCAACTAACAAGAAAATGAGCTTCTTTCCCGAATGTGTGGCTGGGCTTATGGGACCACAAAGATCTCCATATACCAAGTCCAATGGGTTCTTAGATCTGAATTTAGCTTTATTTGGAAATGGTGTTCTAATGTGTTTTCCCAATCAACATGCATCACATATCTGTCCTGCATGTTTTATCCTCGGTATTCCTTCTACTAGACCTTTTCTTGTCATCTTATCTAAAGCGTCAAAGTTCAGATGACCTAATCTAGCATGCCATAACCATGCTTGGTTATCTACGTTTGCTAAGAGACATATAGGTGCCTCAATCTGTAGTTTGATACTGTAAAGTCGATTCTTAGATCGTTCTACTTTCATCAACAAGGTCATATTATAATCATACAAAGTCAGTTTATTTTCATCCATGATGATCTTGAAACCTATTTCAGTAAGTTGTCCTAGACTAAGTATGTTGCTTTTGAGGTTTGGAATGTAATAAACGTCCGAAACTATCTTTTGTTGTTGGTTCCTACATCCTAACAATATTGAACCTCTGCCCTTTATCTCTCCATACGATCCATCTCCAAAACGAAAGCGTCCGGTGATGCTTTCGTTAATATCTTTAAAATGACTCTTTGTTCCGGTCATATGGTTACTTGCACCATTATCTAAATACCATATGCTAGCATCTTTTGCAGCATATTTTTGGGGTTTTATTTGACCTTCATTCAACAAAACTTCTTCTGTTTCGTGTGTAGCCATTAATAGTGATGGTTCATCGTCTTCTAAGATAAGGTTTGATTGTTCGTGATTTGTTGATGGTTTCCTACACTCATTCTTAATGTGTCCTAGTTTTCCACAGTTGTAGCACTTCATCTTACTCGTATCCCACCCTTGTCTATCCTTATTAGATTTATCTTTGTGAGACGAGTTTCCTCTATTCGAGTTGTTTCTAGTTCCCTTATTCTGCCAGTTTCCTCGTGAGTAGTTTGATCTACCACCGCGTTTGAAAAAACGTTTTCCTTTCTTAGAGTGTTCGCCTTGTGCGAATAACAAATTGTCCTGGCTTTCTACTTGTCCTCTCTTTCGGAGTTTTATCCTTTCCTCGAATGCCTTAAGTCTTCCAGCGATCTCATCTAACGTAATGTTATCAAGATCCTTTGTCTGTTCTATAGATGCTACAATTTGAATGAACCTATCTGGTGTGGAGTCTAATAGTTTTCGTACTAATAGTGATTCATCCAAAATCTTTCCTAATTCTGTTGCCTTCGTGGCATAGCCGTTTAATTTGGCTGTAAATGCATCCACACTTTCATCCTCCTTCATCTGAAGGGTCTGAAATCCAATCATTAATGATTGTAAGCATGCTTGTTGCACCCTTTCTTCTCCAACGTGTCTCTTTTTCAATGATTCCCATAATTCTTTTGCCGTTTTGCAACTTGCTACTTGTAAAATTATATCTTCCGTCAATGCTTGATATAAGAGGGCAAGTGTTGCCTTGTCCTTCTTATCTTCTACTTGCGTATTTTCCTTAGGTTCTATAGTTTCCCATAATCCATGTGCTTCTAGTATGACCTTAATTTGGATTGCCCATACCGTATAGTTTGTGGTTTTAAGTTTGGGGCATTGGTATTGTGCAATGGGTGTTATGGGTTTCACTATGGTGTTATTGTTATTCGCATCGTCACTAGGCATCTTGGAAATGTTTATAATCTTCACCTTCTATGTGTGTGGGAATTTCTAACTAGTGTGGTATCACTTAATACTACGGGAACAGAAATAGTTATCCGGTAATCCTAATCTAAAGTAATATGGATTTCTAATAGTATAAACTAAGTATCTATACTATAAATATGAAAAGAAATCCAATAGTTTGAGATTTTGTGACCTTTTGTGACCTTGTGTGTTTGTCACATGCGTATTCCCCTTGGTGTCGGTATTCGGATATACCAACTTTTCTTTTCTTTTCCCTTGTTCTTCAAATCAATTCGCGTACACTTTTGATATACCACTCCTCGTACCATGTTGTCTTTCCTTTTCGTGTTGACTTGCAAGAAAATGTGCCCTAGACGACTTTTGTTTGTCTCGGCTTTGTCTCTAAGAACTCTCAAGTTTTCGGTGAGATTTTCAGAACAAAAACTTCAAAAAGTCCTCGTAAAAACTTTCAAAGGTTTTTGGTTTTTTTTGTCTCGGTATTTCTTCAAGTCTCGAAGAAAAAAAAAAGCAAGAGTATCTCAAAAAATACTCTCGGTATTTCCTTCAAAAGAAGCAAGCGAGTTGCTTGTTTTCTTTTCCTACTGCTGCGATGGCAGTGTCTTCAACAAGGCAAGCAATTTGCCAAACCTTGTTATCCTCGTTGCTTGTCCGCGAATACTCTTCTTGTTCCACACCGTATTTACAACAACCTATAAGAATGCACGTCGGTACCCTTGCGAACAAATGATCGGTTTGTCCTTGTCGTTGTTCCTTTTGTATTGTGAGCGTGTTCCAAAAACAATCTCGATTGTTTTCTCTATTCAGTATACCTTTTCTTAATCCAAAGCAACGTCTCTTCCTATCCAACATTTGCGTTATATTGCAAACTTGGGTCTTCTTCTCCACCTTTGTCGCAAAAAGAGGCCTTGGTTTTGTTGTATGATTTTGAAAGCCAACAAAGGTTTTGTAACAAAGTTGTGTTTGTTCATTGTCGCGTTCTGAATCAAGCCAACACAAACCCGCAAGTCACCACTTCGTTTGGTGCCTTGTCGATTGCAATTTCTACACAAGTACGGTCGTGCACTACTTTCCTTGCGTCTAAGTTATCCAGGCACCGTATGTTTTTGATTATACGTCACGTTCTTCCTTGTTTTTGTTCTTGAAACGAAATGGTTTCAGTGTGTTCTTTCTTTGGTGTTTGTTTTGTCTCGATAGGTTTTTTGTGTTTTGGTTTTGTGAAACAAACGTTGGCTCTTGATGCCAAATGTTGGTCCCAAAGTTGAGAGATTCGAACGAAATTGCAAAGCGTAAATACTAGATAACGTTTATAAATCTTCTAACCATTGTAATGTTACAAGTATGTGCATATATATACTACACGAATGGTTTCTATTGAACATCGTGACTGTTCACATAAAGTTGTGTTGTTTCTGTTTGTTCGAATAGGTACAAGTCAAACAACACAACCATTCGGTTTTTATAACCGTTATACCTACTAACCATTTTAACTACCATAACTAACTAACCGTTATTCGGTTATTATGTTTCTAAAGAACACGTTTGGTCCTTGAGGTTTATTTCTGTCGAGAAGTAGCATGCAAGATTACATGCTCACAACAATTACAAAAAATACAAAGCCTCACAAAGCAATAAAGATGAACTATGATTACTTGAGTAAACTCTGCCACTAACATCAAAGATGGAGATTTGTGAGTGGATGTAGCATTTTCCTCTTAAGTTGGAGATTATTGTGGTCTCGAGTAAAAAATGGATTATATACTCTACAAGCATTTTAAGCTTCATTATTCAGCATTAAGCTTAAATTACAAGGGACAGCCCCTAGAACACACTTTATTCTCATAAAGTACAAGTGCAAAGTGCCAAACCTCTAATAACACTACAAGCAACTTGTAGCAAGAAAAAAAAATGACGGTAAGCAGTTATTCTACAACTTTTCAGCAACAATCATTCAGTGCACATATAGTAAACACATAGTCTTATATTTAAAAACAACATTATGTATTATTTGTGATTGTTGCCGAGATTTTTGAGGTACCATTTACTAAGTTGCCAAAGTGGTAGCTTCACAACCATCATGTACACATGCCAAGACATCTCTGTAGTCCCTTGAGATTGTAAAACTATCGTAAACCTTCCCATCACTACTCTTCTTGTACTCAAACAAAAGTGAAGAGTGGTTAAACGCCGTTAGTTTGACAAATCCCCAATCATAATCTTTATACAAACTCCAGAATGTATTAATCTCGGTGAAATCTGACAAGTGACTTCCTCCTCCACCAACCACAACATGAATTGTCCCGTTTACAGTTCCAGAATAGTGAGATATTTCTGGGTTGACACATTGGTTCTACACAATCACCAGAAAAAAACAATACATTTATGTTAGAAAAGTATAATCATATGACATTTGTTACATTGTGTCAATATTATTACAGCAACAACATACCCAATCCCGCCGGGGCGGGTTATTGGGTTGTATCAATATTATTGATCTATAAAAATGAAGAAAAGGAAGGATTTTACCTGATATATAGGACAGGTCCTTTCATAATTATGAACATGACCGTAAAAAGCAATGTCCACCTTGTACTTTTGCCATAACTTTTGTAAGTGTGCCCGTCCCATTGGCTCTTCAAAGGCACCCTCGTTAGCTAACCAACTGTTAGAAGAGTAGCCAAGTACGCGGTGAGCAGAAAAGATTAGCCATGGCTGTTTTTGCCTGTCAACTGATGCAAGGCATTTCTCAATCCATGCATACTGTTCTGAACCCTCCCTCCAATCATGCTCAGAATCTGCTATGCAAAAGTGAAACATTCCATAATCTGTTGAGTACCTGAAAACATCATACAAGTTTGTGTTAGTATTTAATTTTAATAACACGGATAGTTTTAAAAATAAATAAATAAATACCAGAATTTAGCTCGGTTGTCTGCAGGAACGTAGTACATGAGCTCAGCGGGTACACCACACTCTCCACCTGAATCAGGAGTGTCATAGAAAGATCCGGTATTAGGAAAATCGCGTTCATGGTTTCCACTGCAAGATAAAGTTAAGGTAAGTTGTTAAATATATTACTCGTATTTCTTTTCCAACTAAAAATGATGGACACAATCACACAAATACTTAAAAATTCGTACCTTGCGATCATATATGGTTTTACTGATGAAATGGGTTCAACTTGTGATGTGAATTGATCCCATTGTGACAGAAAGCCATTTGCATATGGCAAATCTCCTATATGGAACACTATATCATAGTTGTCAAGGTCATTGATTAATTGGTCTGTAGTAATGAGAGATCCTGGTTGATAACTTGCATACTCATTTGACCCATCGCGTTCTGCCTAAAATACACAATCATAACAGAAATATGAGAAATTTCAGTGCTAGAATTTATTAAACTGTCTATTCTACTAATTGTTGCTGCTACTACCTTTCCCATGTCTCCAAATATGATAACACGCTGCAACGAGTTCTGTCCCGGATATGGTGATGCTTTAAATGAATACATTTTACTCCAAACAGTTGAACCGTTAGGCAACATATGTCCCATTCTGTATTCATAGCTATAAAAGAAATTGGATAAAAAAGACAATTAGACAATAATGAAATATAAGTAACAATGTTATCATAAAAACGTAATGGTCAGACAAATACATGGTGTTTGGCCACAATTCCTTTAAGAAACTAGTATGAATAAAACCAGGATCACGCCATCCAACAGTACGCGCAGGTGCACCTGAAGTTCGATTATTATATGTACACATGTTTAATTTTGGAAATATGACCACTGATTACTATTTAGTACTCATATATGGTAGATAATCAACTAACCACACATGCTTCCACGAGTAAAGGTCAATGTTCCTGCAGGTGACAGCTTTTTAGTTTGGCCCTTCCAACCCCACTCAACAAGTGGAGTGGCTTCACCAATGTCGTAGCCACTAGTCCATGTTACCGTCATCTACATAAGCCCCAGATATTAGGCATCATATTACGAATAAAAATTGAATACAAATGAATTTCAATTACGGATATGTACCTCATCCCAAGCTTTTCCATGAGCAAGACGAGGGTATAAAGGCGCCTTTGGGTTTGCAAATGAGATAGGATCTGAAACAGCTACCAATTTTGGCTGTAATTTAAAAGAAACATTATTAGTCCCATGGATTGAAACATCAAAATTTTCAGAATGATACTAATTTAACTATTCCGTAATCAAAAATGCTACAGAAGAGGGGCGTAACACACGTTTTCCAATCCGCCTGTAAATAACGCAAATGCGAAATCTGCACGTTGATTAATAATCCGAAAGCTCAGTGTAGCTTTTCCTGTTTTGGCATAATTTGAAGTGGAGTGGTTTGCAAACTTGTACTGTTACGAAAAATAAGATAAAATACTTGTTAGCACAAACCAAAAGGAAAGAAGAAAAAAGGTTTCAAAGATTTGCAGATACGAACTTATACCTTAATTGGGGCTGTACATATGTATGGAGCTTCTGGCCAGTTACCAGTTTCCGGGTAACAATCTGATGCACTGTCACATTCATTCAAAATTTTCAGGAACACATTTAACACAAATTTTTTTGTAAGAGGTATAATAGGTATCAACAAATAAGATTACTTGAACTTTGCTGGTGAAAAAACTCCAACCCAGTCGTCGTTAGTTGGCTCAGGGTACTCAAAATTCACGTTGATCCATTCGGCATCCTCACCCTATCATGATATTATCAAAACTTATATCGATTAAGTCCTAGAATTTCACTGGTTTACCAAGATATAAGAGAAGCTAAGGTTCATGTTTTCATTACGAAAAATGTGAACATCTAATCCTATAAAGACTTGCATAGTGCAGGTAGATCTTTCATTTTTTAGGCCATTCTCAAATCATTTCTCTACTGGTTATACATGGTTTTAAGTCGACTGTTAGATGTTTTACCAATACAAATTATTTAAACTACAGTACAATATAGAGTTTGTATATTCTCGTAAAACAGTAGCTACATGCTTGTGAAGCTGTATTCAGACACGCCTTTCTATCAATTGTGACTCGAACACACAGAACCACTGTACGTGACATGTTTGATACACCTTGAATACCGCTAGGCCAATAAAACTTATCTAATTGACACTACTACATAGTAACCATGTGAATACATTCACGTAAGGTGCCATTTGACTCATTTCATATGCATTTTACATTTTTACGTTACTAAAATTAATATTTTATTGTACCGAGTTGACAAATTAGAGACATAATTTAATATAAATCAACTCATTTTTTCAGGTACTCTGATTAAAGTTGATTCTCCAACACATACTAAGATTTGTGCATACTGATAGTTTATCCTCCTGATAAACATGCATGTTCTAAATTAATTCACTCTTTTCACTATATACACGAGAAACATCCTATCCTATATTTCTATATAAAGACACTCTATCTCGGTATCAATCTAACTTGATCCTTAGTGGCAACTCCCAAAAATATGTCATGGAATAAGTTTAACGATATTTTCATTCTTTAGAGTTATCATAACTCAAGTCGAGAAACTTAGTTATGGCTCACAAGTTCAATTCAAACTTATCTACCTGACTACCTCGACCGTGAATAAAGGTAGCATCACAAATCACAAACCAAAACGGGTATAGAAAACTGGCTATGGGCTATGACCAGTTTAGATTTTCATAATAACAAAAACTCATTAATGAACACGCTACTCTCTATGTCTAACAAGACATTTCTATGTATAAATATCACCAGATATGTGTAAATATGGTAAGCATGAGTAAATAAAACGCGATTTTCATAATTATGGTAGGCTTAACCATAAGCTAAACCCAAATAGTTTATTCATGCAAATGAATGCATATCGCATTATGTAACTTACTAGGATTTAAACATTTAAAAATGAAAGTAATCCATGAAAATATGTTTACCTTAAGGCCGAGAATGAAAGGGCTAGCATGAATATACGCCGATTTATGGAGAGCAAGAACAGTTTTGTGAATAGCGATTTTCGCTAGTGGTTGTTCACCACTAGGAGCATGATGGTGAGGATGTTCGAGACCACTGCTTACAAGACGAGAGTAAGATGAAGAAGCATAGCTAACATTACAAACAATAGCATTTGACGCCAAAAACAACAACAAAGTGAGCATGTAATTCATTGTTGGTAGGTTAAAACAAGCACGTCATGCACAACTGCATATCTTCAAAAGAAGACTATGCCTTCTATATATAGCCGGTAACCACAAATATAAAATGTGTACACAGTACAGTACAATAATACAACGTTTTTTAATGTACGTGTAAAATAATTTTTCTGGTTAAATGATTGTCCGTCGATACAAAATTCTACAAATAAACAATAAAAAAAACAGATAGGTAAACCTAGAGATACTTCAGCTAAAATAAGATAACATAGAAAAAGAGAAAAAGATTTTACCCGTAAATGGTATGATTGGAGGAATGATAGGTCCACAAAGAAAAACTCACACAAAAGATCCACAAACCGATGTGGCGGAAAATGATTGGCTCAATGAGAGAGAGGGGAGACAAAGCCATCAATGACATACCGCCACGTCAGTTTGTGGATCTTTTGTGTGAGATTTTCTTTGTGGACATATCATTCCTCGATTGAGAATATTGATCGGGATGTTACGTGATATATCACCACGTGGTTAGAGAACCATATGCTAGTAAAACATATGTGCCCCACCATTGAAATGCAACAATGGATTTCTCTAGAAAAGAAGTTGCTTTTTTTTTTTTCTTTTTTATTTTTTTTTAGCGGCCCACTTTCGTATACCAAGCATCATATTTTTACTATCAAATCCGAAACTCATGCCAAAACCATTAATTAAACGGACCCTAAGACCACTCGGTAAGGTGACTTTGTCACCTGCGTTAAGTTTTAACGCACCCGACAAATGGACCGAGTTACCTTACCGCGAGTGAAAGTCAAATGCACGTTAACTCGTCACGTTAAGTGCTTAACGTGCGTTAAGCAGCACGTTTAAAAAAAAATTACACTTTTCGCCCTTGTAATATTAGTTCCTTTTTTGAATACCAAAATGAAAAAATTACAAATTCAACCCCTACGATTTAAAAATCAAATCACAACTTAAAATTCATTATCGAATACAAAACAATACGAACAAAAAAAACGTTGGGCTTTATATAATGGTGTAGTAAAATAACGATACGATTCATTGAATTTCAAATACAATACATGACAGTGAAAACATACGAAACGTAAAATAACGATACAATTTAAATAGACTTGTAATTATCGATGAGTGCTGACTTTTCTTCCAAAACTTGCAACACTTGTTCCCTGACCATTTTCAAGGCGACTTGAAGTTGCAAATCCGTTTCATCATTTCTTAAAAGGGTTTCTAGACCGACCCTGATTATTGGATGGTCTTGAGGCAGCTCACGTAACCCACCACCAAACACGCCACCGGAAGTTCTGTTTCCACCGCTAAACACTCCACCGGCACCCCACTACAATCCACCGGCACCCTATCCACCACAAAACCAACCACGTCTATTGTCCGATGAAGAACTGTTTGCACAGGATATGCAAGAATTGTTAAGGGTTCAAACAGAGGAAGAGGAAGAAGCACGAGCTCGTGAGGAGTACTTACGAGAAAAATAGGCTCGGAGAAACGCTCGTTGTGCATGGCGAATCCAACATGGATTGCCCCGTGTGTCAACAAGTGACGACGATTCGAGTGCTTCGAGTGACGAGGGCTGGGTCTCGGATGATTCGTTTTACTGAATCGTAGTTTTATTATCATTGTCGTATCGTTGTTTAGGGCTTTTAATTTTCGTTTCGTTGTTTGATGTTTTAATTAATTAATCGTAGTTTTAGTTAAGATGTTTTATGTTTAATAATTGTAGTTTAATTAAGATATTTTTATGTTTAATTATCATAGTTTATTTAAGATGTTTTATGTAATTTGTGTTTTATAAATGTTTATGTTTTATTTAAATGAAGTATTTGTTAAAAATTGGAGTTGAAATTGAAAATATTTGGGGTAGAGGTGAGTTAAGGTGAGTTATAGGTGAGTTATGTTACCGGGGTGGAAAGTCAAGAGTTAAGGTTAAAAGGAAAAAGCTGACGTGGTGCTGAGGTGGCAGTGCGTTAAGTTTTAACTCACCGTCACCTTACCACATGCTCTAAGTTTATAGACCAAACACTGCATGCATGGCATCAGGCTTTTCAAAGCATTAAAAGTTCAAACAAGGCCCCTAAATTTTTGAGTGATCTGAGTGAATTTTTAACCGAAATTATAAGTTCAAACCTCATTAGGAACATGTACAAAATCTGGACCGGATTTAGGTGCGCAGAGTGCACAACCGCACAGGGCCCCCAATTTTTTTGTGGCTGGCCTCCGATGTTATGATGCAAGGTCTGATCTAATTTGGGGTTTAAAGCAAATTGAAATGTAATCCAAAACTTAAGAAGAATACACACTTTCAACCCAAGTTTAAAAATGCTGTTCAAACTAGTCCAACTTGTTTTTTATATGAATTTCTCTATAATACGTTTCCCTAAGAAAAAAATTCAATGCGGCCTAATGATGTTAATCGGATAAATATAGATATGTCGTACACAATTATTTTTACATTGTCGAACATTGGGTATGAATTTGATGAGAAGAAAACCTAAAGTGAGAAGGATGAAAAATAACTATAACTATATATTTGAGACGCATGGACTTGAATTAGACGCGCCTCTATTCTTTTTAGATGCATCTTAATTTGTTTCGAAAGTAATTTTGACCCGCAAAAAAAAGAAAATTTATAAGATTTGACTAACTTAATGATATGCATCTAATATATGTATATTCATCTAATTGTTGGCAATAAAATATATTACAGTGCATCTATTCAAGTTGATGCATCTAACGTTTTTTTTATAATTATTTCTCTTACTTCTCATTTACATTTTTCTATATTTATTTGTACATATAAAAAAATAAAAATAAAAAATAAAATTGTAGGCAGTGGCAGATCTAGAAATTCGTTGAAGAGCATGCACGAGTTAATGGTATTCTTCGGTAACAAAGTTAAGCCTACAAAATTTTGTTTTTCGGTTCGGGTTTTTTCTTTTTCTCGTTGATTAGTTTGATTTCTGGTTTATTAATATAAGCAAGTACGCAAATGAACTATTGTTTTTCTCATCATTTTATAACGATTTGCATGTATTGTTCTAATTCTTTTTATCAACAACTACATATAATATGTTTTGCTTTCGTCACTTTTATTGTCAATTCTTTAGAATATAGAAACTCAATGGTCTTAGAGCGTTCGATTCCGCGAAATGGCGACCCGTTTTGCCGGAGTATTCCGAGTTAAACATCAAATAAACAGTTTTGCTATAGGATTCTAATTTTTTTCCCCAAATCGCAGATCAAAAATCCGAATGTAGGTATAAATCCAGCATATAGCAGTATAGCACAAGCAAAAACAAATTTTACATATCTACACATGAGTAATAAACAATTAAATATGCACAATAGCATATTTAGTACAGTATAACATTTAATATGCTGTTTTTGTTTTGTATGGTGGATACATGCTTTGTATTCTGCAACTCATTCACTCATCTCCTCACTACTCTATTACCTTCGGAAAATGATTGTGGTGCCTAATTGTGTGACTAATTTTATGCCTAAAGGGAAGTGGAAATGTTTGATTGGTTTATGAAGAAGCGGGTCCATGTACTATCACCAATAGTGGGATGCCACATAAGATTAGGCATATAATTAGGCACATGAGTTAGTCATGCCAATCAATGCTCATTACCTTCTACTTCTTTAAATAATGCACAAGAGACTTCTTCTTCTATGTTTATTTGAAATTAGATATTTTATTTGATTGCTTGGTTAACTTGAAGAAATTTTAGTGCGTGCACACTAATATTCGTGACATTTATATGGTATGCACCTAAGGTAAAATGATTATATAAAACACCAATATCAATTTTTTTTTTACACTACTAAGAGATTGAAGAAGATATGCACTTGGGTACCCTCCTGGAGATCTGCCCCTATTGTAGGCCTATATAACCAAAAGTCTTAACATTAACGAGACGGCTCTGTATAAAATATTATACTGTATTTACGTGTATGAATGAATTTTAAAAAAATATACGTAATTTTCAATACAACAAAACTTTGTCATTAATCATCTAAATCCATATTCGACATTAGAACTTTACAATTTACACTTCTCAAGTTTTGATAGTTAACAATCCCAACATCACTATGGATTTGAGCTGCTTTTAGGTCACTAAATCTATCCGATTGTATATTCTAGATTTTCATAATGTTACTTCAAAAGATTATAAGAAGATTTATAAATCTTAAGACAAGCCATAATAAATTTATGACCATGCGTGGTTAGCCAAGGTGGAACCACCATCATGCGCTAACGCTAATGCAACCTTACTTGCTTCTCGTACGGCGGGTAAATTTTTTTATCAAAGTTAGGGCCCGTTTTGATTGAGGGGTTCATCCATAAAGATCGGGTTTACGATGAAACATGTTGTTTGGTTTAAATTAGTAACATTTAAATCTTTTATATAATAAAAGAATTACATCATTTCGGAGTTTTTTTAACAAAACAATCTTAGTGGAAAAAAAATTGGACCAATAGGAAAACTCGATTTTGACACATAAGCGAAATCGAGCAATATGATTGGCCAATAAAAAGTCAAAATTGAATTGCTTTTGGTCAAACTTTAATAAATTTGGTGGAGAATTTGATTGAGGAAAAAAATACATAAAAATATAAGTGTCAAATTTATGAAAATAAAAACTTAAAAAAAGAGGAGGTAATTAATGAAACATTAGTGTTGAATTTTAAATATATTATATGGAGTTAAGTGTAAAATTACAAATCTCCATATTTTTGATAACTTTATATAATAAACAAATAATCCCTTACACTTTAAACCCTTTACACTTTATAATATGAACTTTGTTTACAATTACATGAGTATTAGATTGGTTTGAGACTTCAATCCATTAAACTTATAAAAATTTATAAATGTACGAATTAGTTTTAATATACGTTTAATACTTTAAAAATTAAATATTAGTTTTAAACTTTCATCTATTAAAATATATTTTTTCTGTGTACGTTAATATAAATAAGAACTCATGTTATCCTATTTAAAAGTTTAATCTATACGTACACGGGTTTGAATATTAAATACAGTTAAATTATTATTAACGGTAATATAAATATCAGATGGTAAGTACGAGTTACTGTGATATGAAAATAAATATACGCGATTGTATTTATAACGACTCATGTAATTATTATTTAAAGTTTATATACGGATATCCGTAAAAACACTTTTAAAAAACGTTACAGAGTATATTTTAACTTCATCAATGCTCATTATGTGCTACTAAACTCGCACATTTTGAACAACATGATATCAATAGTTAAAGTTAAACAACAACATCAACCTCAACATTAACATATATGTCAGCTAAACAAAGTTAAATCTTTCATCCAATAAAATTTTTACAAGATATTAATTGATATTAATACATAATGAAAAACTCGTGCATACTTATTAGTTGTACTTATATCACAATTTTCATGGGTAAATTCTTATATATCCATATAGTAAACAAATTTTTTAAAATAAATTTGATTTATGTGTAAACACATGTGATCAGAACCTTTGACCCAATAACATTATAAGGAGACACGCTCAAGAATCCAATACAAGGTTGATGCCACGGTTATATTTACAATTTCTGCTAACTATTTTTCTTACTTTCGCACATTTTATCTAACTTTTTAAAATATACATAAATTTTTTTGTTTTTAAACGATAATACTATATAATTGAATTTTTCTGGAAAAACCCCGTGCGTGCACGGGGATTATACCTAGTAATGCTATGATGGCTAGATATTTGGATTCATCAAATCCTACCTATCCCTCTTGGATTGAAAGCGTAAAATCAACTTTTGTGAGCCTAATTTCATTCTCAGCCAGTATCTTTTTTTCTTGTACTTTCTACATAATATAAATATATTATTTTTAAATTTTAGGTTAAACTACAAAATAATTAATTGTTTAAACTATTATTTATTTTTACCCTTAATTTTCTTTCAATCCTACCCCAAATCTTAATCCAAACCCCATTCCAAATCTTTATGGATGAACCCCTCAATCAAAACGGGCCCTTATTTTAGTATTTAAATGGATATGTTTGTATTTAAATAAGATGTGTTTGTGTTTAGGTTAGACAATAGACAGACAAATGATGAATAATGTAATACGGAGTAATCATTATGGAAGTGTCCGTGATAGAAAGACGAAAAAAAATATTAAATAACACTAATGTAAAAGCATTCAACACCAAAATGGGTTTATTTTTTTGCTTTTTATCAATATGTACCATTTTACCTATACTATACTTCAAACGCTATATAAATGATGTACGAGACTGGCAACGGTCGCCGCGTTGCCGGCGCGCCTGTTTTTTTTCCCAACCAATTAGTACATGATATCAGGCAGTCATACATTCAGTGTTTATATACTTGCATCACATTAACCTCTGCAAATAGATCGTTTACATCCGTGGTTAAATACATTGACCAATTATAATCGCTTACCTCAATGTTAAAATGTTAAAAATGCGCAGGAAACTGAAGTAAAAGATCGCTTACGTCGACCGAAACATTTATAGTACACTTAAATTTAAATCCAGAATTCACACCATTTACTGAATCTATTAAATGTTCCCACTGTAATACATATATACAAAAACCAATACAGAATCACCTCAACTAAATTTGTTCCTAATTTATTCAGTCAAGAATACTGCTCGTTTTACTAGCGACTTGATCCAAAGGCCAAATACATCTTATTATTCTAAACTTGACAGTAGCCTAATCCTAACATGTTTCTATATGACCACCTATGACTGTAAATCTCCATATGACTATCCTCCTCGTCTCCTCATTTATGCAATCACCTCTTATATATAAATTCTCTTCTATGTCTTTCACGCATTCCTACAGAAATCGATTAAAAAAATATTTCTTATTAAGGAATAATGCAAGTATATCGAATAAAAACTTGCAGTTGATCAATTTTTAGTATAGCAAGTAAAAACAATGTATGAAGTAGAAAAATTGTGAGCAAACATAGTCGTTTCACCCGTATTTTTAGTTTCACATTTGGCCTATTTTAGTTTCATATACTTGATATAAAAAAAAACTTACGTGAATAATCAGTGTTGCGATTATAGTGGTCAGTGCATCATCAGATGTATTCACATCAGTTGCAGGTGCCTATCTGTACTTGAGGCGCAACACATGGCATAGCAGCCCCAACATTAATAATACTATGTTTCCCCACGTGTGAGAAGAGTACTTCCATGTGTTCTAGGGAGTAAGCTGTATTTATTTCTCACGACTACCCTTTTGCTTCGCCATCCTTCTTGTGAATGTCGTTGATCCAGATCACCTCTATGTCCTGCTCCACACACCAACAAATACAAAAGAAATGTACAATGAGTCCCATCCAGTTTGGTTTTGGATGAGCCTTTTCACACATTTCAGTTTTGGATCAATCTACCGCTACATGCTTATATGCTATAATTGTATATCACTAAAATGCTACTCATAGAATACTATATAAATGAGTTGAATGTACCTTCATTGAAGCGCACCAAACGGTTCGGTGTCCCAAGAAATTACGTGGACTATTTGGCAGCTTCATCTCACTCATCCAAGGCCAAGGCTAACCATTCCCAGATTAAGACCATACCAGACAATAACGACAATTTAGTCAAGGAGACCTTAAGCTCTGACTTCCCAAGCACTTGCCACTGTAGCTTAAGTGAAGGCAACAACATTTCTGCTTAAAAAATCAAGATTTATGAACTTTAATATTTCCGTATAACAGTAGGACATATATAATTATATTTGTATACTAAGGGGTGTTTGTTTCGGCTTATATAGTCGGCTTATGGCTTATTTAAACTTATATAAGCTGAAAAGGCACAAAAAGTAAGGTTAAAACACCCCCTAATTGTTTCAAATAAAACCAAATATCAGGAACAAATAAAAACGCACCTTAAGATTAGATAAAAAAAAGTCAACCGACCCACTTTGTTTTTTACCCATTTAACATATTGGTTTATTTAACGGTTTAAATTTACTTGGTTGTCAACTTAGAACAAAATACCTGTTTTAACGCAGTTACCCAACCCGCCCTACATACCATTTATGCCACCTGTTCATGAGATCAAGGCGTCGTAACTACCTGTGCATTACCGCCTTTATCATCTACAACTTCCTTAGCCACTCGTACCCTAAAAAATATATACAAAAAAACGTTAAGATGCAGAATGTACTTGTGGATGACTGAAAACCCTTGTAAGATGTTCAATCTTGACACGTGATCGGCTAACAATATGCGACATGTGACGAAGTGAAAGATCATAGTTCTTGTGAATACTTGCATATAATGAAGCTGTATAATCAACAAATACGGGTACGAAATGAAAATACTCACTCTGCACACTCGTCGTTTCTCTTGAGTTATGGCTTTCAGCGATTTTCAGAATCAAATGGAGTAACTATAATGACAACTACTTTTTCAAACATTCCTATAATAAAAATGAAGCAACAACATGTCTAATAAATATAACAAAGACGGTGTTTGGGACTGTGACATAGAGATACCTCAGTTTAAATTAAATCGTTGTCGCACATGTCACATGAAGTACCATCCTTGAGATTCGTCAATGTTTGTGATCACGGCTTCTATGACAAACTGTCGTAGCTGTTTCGGATATTAGAATATGTTCTTGGGTGTCATGATGTGGAGAGTTATGGTACGTACTGCATTTGTTTCAGGCCTCACTTCTAGCATTGCTCGGATCATCATATGTTGCGGTATTTCTGCTTCCTCAGTTTGTGTTTCAGTTGGAGGTAGCAGCAATGGTGCCATTGGTCCCATATATTCCTCATACCTAATTAGATTACATTCAAACTTTGGTATTCTTTTTTGTTATTTGAGTCGGGTTTGTCAACAATTTTAGATTATTTACTTACAGTGCCCTTATGTGATCCGCCTCTGGCTTCAGGATTCAGATAACGTGTTGCTGGTGTTGCAGATAATTGCAGTCCTCCTATTAAGAGGATATAGATCAGTTAATGCGTTACACGTGAGCAAGTAGTGGCTTGCATTAGGTTATTGCATACCTCCAAAACGTTTGGCCCAATATGAGCTAACAAGTATGATTACTATATCAGTATTTGCATGTTAGCTTACGAAATTAATATGTTGTTTTCATAAACGTGTACAATACCTGTTAGAATAGAGTCGCGACTGTCTGCCCTGTGGCCTATCTCGTTGTATTCGGCAGAGTTAAAATAATGGTTAGGAAACCCGGTATCTTCTATTTAAGTCATCTGGCATGGATAGTTGATCATTATTCATCATTTAGTCTAAATGAAAAATAAAATTATAAATATACTAAAAATATCATTCACTCACCTTCCATCGAAGCCGAAATGGCCATTGCATTTTTCTGATAACGCAGCAATATATTGAAAACCCACGACCAAACGAAACTGAGTCAACAGCCATGACAGTCTAAGCTGCTGGTAATCAGGTTCGCCTAATAGTACACAAAAGATGCCGTTAAATAAAAAAGGTACTCAAACAACTAACATAATGAGCTGCCTACAAAGAAGAAAAAAAAGAAGCTAAAACTCAACTATTCAGATAAGTCATAAATATGAAACTGAAGTCATTAAAAAAAAGTAAAACGAAGAAACTCGAAACTGCTTACCAATCCGCACCAACAGGCTGAAAGTTGGCATTGTCTTTGGCTACCCCGGTTGCAACATGGTTGCCACACCATTGCTGCAATATAACATAATGGTCAACGCCTTGTAGTAGCAAGGACTGCCGATGGGTCAGCGGTGGACCAAAAGAACTGGCGGGAAAAGCCCAAGGAGAAACGGCGTCGTATGGCACGTGGTTTAATATTTTGTTTCAGTAGCAATCTCGTTAAGCACCTGAACAAATAGACCAACTTTTATTATTATATATGTCCAAACATATTAAGAAAATGAACACGGGAATAAATTGATAGAATATGTTACATGGTTTGTCATCTCTTTTGTACAGAAGCATAGTATCAAGAGTTCAAGACCATTTTCCACAACCTGTACTTAAGTTATAATGCTTAGATTACAACCAATATTGGCCGTCTAATAATCGGTTAACGACATCGGTTAATGCTACCATTAGATAAACTACCATGCTATCATCTAAAATTACCAAAAGGCGTTTCGGCATATTGTCTACATTTACGTCAATACCATAGTACTATATTACTATGTAACATTGTCCATCCTACTGTCTCATTTATCAGTGTGTCCGCACTATAATTGTAACTCCCCTTACAAAGTTCGAACCTAAACTATTGTCCACAACATCTTATAAAGTAACCACTTTTAGCAAAGTTTGTACCTAAGCTACTGTTCACACATAACCTAACAGTCGTGCTTAATTAGGGGTGTTTCAAATTGGGCTTAATTATTAAAAAGAAACTAATTTTAAGAAATAATATGTGCAAGACTATACCTTTACTTTGGTGAAAGAGATGATCCGTAGGTTTTTCCTCTTTTGTGATTTAGGGTTTGATATGTTTGAAACTCACAAAGGTTAAGCTCAAATCGGAGTAGCCCCTTATTATTCTCATCCACCGCACGACCAGATATGAAGCCACCTTCACACGATCGTTTTCCTTTTTTTACACACACAGAGATAGAGAAGCCGGAAAATACGTTGGGTGGTTTTGGGATATGGGAATATGTAGAAGCTTCAGGACATCTGTATAACAGCGAGAATGGATCTGGCCGGATAGACAGATTGGGCTAGCAAAGTGGGCCAGGATTTGGGCCAAAATTTTGGCGGGAAAAAATGGACGCAAAAACGGCGTCGTTCCCTTTAACAATTAATAATATATATAATGTTAAGTCTTATTGGAATGAAAATTTACTTAGATGATTTAGAAAATAAAACATACAACCTTGGAACAAGAGTTTATTGTTTAATAAACTTGTGCGGTAAATAAATCTAATAGAATATGATATATCATTTTGAAAGACTAAATAAATTGATATATATATTTGTAAAGATATAGCATGTATAAAATCTAAGTATGACTGAAGGATTTTCGTGTATATCATTTTATTGTTGTATCATGCTCAATGATTCGACAATATTTGATATCCAATCAAAGTTATTATATAACTTGTGTAATGTATATTCTAATGGAATATGTTTGGACTTAGAATAATGATCCTCAACCTGGAAATGCTCCTAATTCTGAGTATAAACAATATGGCAAATTGTTGCGTAATTGTTATAGCCAACAATAAATCTTGAAGGATTGGTAGGCATCAAACATTACACAATGGATATTAAGTTTACGGGATTTTAAAGAGCATATTGTATTTTATACAATGATACTAGTTTAATTAAAATCACACTCAATACTAGTCATGGTAGGATTTTATCCTTGTTAATGGCCATGTGAACTAGTTGTGCTCAACTAAAAGCATAGTTGCATTATATATTAATGAATTAGAATACTTTAAACTTTAAAGTGTTTGAAAGTTTGATTGTCATAAATTGGTGATTGAGGATATCACACCATTTATGAAATATTATGTGGATATATCAAATAGTTGGATTTACACATACAAGAATTTCACTAATTAAATTCTTGAAATAAGTATTCTCAAAATTATTATAGATCAAAGTTAGTTGATTTATGCCTAGTCAACAAGTAT